>JAQIUQ010007440.1:0-269830 GCA_030378365.1 Hybognathus amarus | reverse complement strand
GATTCTGATTGAGGGCCATGGGACTTAGACCTGAGTGCAAAAATGGAGGCTCTAGACCCTTCCAGAGCTAGATATTGAGATATTATGAGATATTTATGACATACTGAGATATTGAGCCATTATAAATATCTTCAATATCTCAGCTCTGGAAGGGTCTACAGCCTCCATTTTTGCACTCAGGTCTAAGTCCCATGGCTCTATCAGAATCCAGAGTTTCAAGAAGATTGGAGAAAACTTATTTTCGCACAAAAAAAAAAAAACGACAGTGGTACCCCTTATGTTTTTTTTTTGTGTGCAAAAAAAAAGTTTCTCCAATCTTCTTGAAACTCTGGATTCTGATTGAGGGCCATGGGACTTAAGACCTGAGTGCAAAAGTGGAGGCTCTAGACCCTTCCAGAGCTGAGATATTGAGATATTTATGAGATATTTATGACATACTGAGATATTGAGCCATTATAAATATCTCAATATCTCAGCTCTGGAAGGGTCTAGAGCCTCCATTTTGCACTCAGGTCTAAGTCCCATGGCCCTCTATCAGAATCCAGAGTTTCAAGAAGATTGGAGAAACTTTTTTCGCACAAAAACAAAATGACAGTGGTACCCCTTGTGTTTTTTTTGTGCGAAAAAAAGTTACTCCAATCTCTTGAAACTCTGGATTCTGATAGAGGGCCATGGGACTTAGACCTGAGTGCAAAAATGGAGGCTCTAGACCCTTCCAGAGCTGAGATATTGATATATTTATGACATACTGAGATATTGAGCCATTATAAATATCTCAATATCTCAGCTCTGGAAGGGTCTAGAGCCTCCATTTTAGCACTCAGGTCTAAGTCCCATGGCCCTCTATCAGAATCCAGAGTTTCAAGAAGATTGGAGAAACGTTTTTTTCACACAAAAAAAAACACAAAAAAAACGACAGTGGTACCCCTTATGTTTTTTTTTGTGCAAAAAAACGTTTCTCCAATCTTCTTGAAACTCTGGATTCTGATTGAGGGCCATGGGACTAAGACC
Source organism: Hybognathus amarus (assembly GCA_030378365.1). Taxonomy (NCBI): domain Eukaryota; kingdom Metazoa; phylum Chordata; class Actinopteri; order Cypriniformes; family Leuciscidae; genus Hybognathus; species Hybognathus amarus. The sequence continues at coordinate 268,819 of JAQIUQ010007440.1, read as the reverse complement.
TGAGTGCAAAAATTGAGGCTCTAGACCCTTCCAGAGCTGAGATATTGAGATATTTATAATGACATACTGAGATATTGAGCCATTATAAATATCTCAATATCTCAGCTCTGGAAGGGTCTAGAGCCTCCATTTTTGCACTCAGGTCTAAGTCCCATGGCCCTCTTTGAATCCAGAGTTTCAAGAAGATTGGAGAAAAAATTTTCGCACAAAAAACAAAACAAAAAAAACGACAGTGGTACCCCTTATGTTTTTTTTTTGTGTGCAAAAAAAGTTTCTCCAATCTTCTTGAAACTCTGGATTCTGATTGAGGGCCATGGGACTAAGACCTGAGTGCAAAATGGAGGCTCTAGACCCTTCCAGAGCTGAGATATTGAGATATTTATGAGATATCTATGACATACTGAGTATATCATGACCATCTCATAAATATCTCAATATCTCAGCTCTGGAAGGGTCTAGAGCCTCCATTTTTGCACTCAGGTCTAAGTCCCATGGCCCTCTATCAGAATCCAGAGTTTGAAGAATTTTGGAGAAACTTTTTTTACACACAAAAAAAAAAAAAAAACGACAGTGGTACCCCTTATGTTTTTTTTGTGCGATAAAAAAGTTAAGCCAATCTTCTTGAAACTCTGGATTCTGATAGAGGGCCATGGGACTTAGACCTGAGTGCAAAAATGGAGGCTCTAGACCCTTCCAGAGCTGAGATATTGATATATTTATAATGACATACTGAGATATTGACCCTATTATAAATATCTCAATATCTTAGCTCTGGAAGGGTCTAGAGCCTCCATTTTGCACTCAGGTCTAAGTCCCATGGCCCTCTATCAGAATCCAGAGTTTCAAGAAGATTGGAGAAACGTTTTTTTTTCGCACAAAAAAAAAGCGACAGTGGTACCCCTTATGTTTTTTTTGTGCGAAAAAAAAAAGTTTCTCCAATCTTCTTGAAACTCTGGATTCTGATTGAGGGCCATGGGACTTAGACCTGAGTGCAAAAATTGAGGCTCTAGACCCTTCCAGAGCTGAGATATTGAGATATAATTACCAGCTACATAGCAGCATTAATGATCATGTCAGTGCGACCATGCTGGAATGGCACTACAGTACCGGTGTCGGGAAAAACTACCATCCCTACAAAGCACGTATGCTTGGTATTTCATCAGAGCGGTCAGTGTGGAGCGTACCACGATCTCCTAAACAACGGAAGCGCGCTGATGCACTTCAGCGTACTTCTTCTTCATCACTTAAAAATCGAAACCATAAAGGATACTATGCATTCCAGAAACTACTCAGCTATCTGTTGACAACAACTCTTCTACACTCTGGAGATGTCCAACTCAACCCCGGGCCAACTAAACAAACTGAACTCATCACGGTGGAGGTAGCTAGTGATGTGCGGGTGTCCGATGAGCTGGGTGAGTGCAAGGGTCCAGCGCTGTCCGCTCCCTGTTTCTCCATGGAAATGGGTCAAGAGAATCTTAATTCTTGGTCTTCTGACATTAATCTGGACCCAGTAAATATTACTACTACACTGTAAAAAACAATAAGTAAAATTTACTTACTTTTTTCAAGGCAAGTTTTTGCACTGATATTTTTTGAGTAAATTTCACACATGTAACTAAGTAAATTATACTTAACTAAGTTAAGTGAAAGTAACAGAAGAAATTAAGTAATTTTTATTTAGCTAATTAAAGGTTAAGTAATATGTATTCTATTTTTTAAATTTTTCTTAGTACAACATTTCCCTCAAACAATACAACATTGAAATAGACCACACTGTTTAAGTAATCAATACTTGCAGTGTGTCTCATCATGTCTTAACTTTTGGTATAGCAAGTGTGAACGCAGACCTCAATACTTGGTAGACAATACACAATGACGGTAACATTTGATAGATCGTTTTTGTGTTTGAATGTTTCATTTTAAGTAGAAAATTAACTCCAAAATGTCACAAAACTGCAAATAACTAATCCTAACAACAAAAGTAATGATAAAATAGTGTAAATACAGCTGTAAAACAGCGAAAAATCAACCTCATTAATTATTCATGGCCCAGTGCATGATGGGAACACCAGTATCAGAAAAGTTGAGTAATTTTACTTAATTTTATAATGTTGATATTTACGCTTTAATTTCTACACGATTTAATTGAGTTCTACTATAGAATTTACTTATTTTTTTTAATTCTTGCCTGAACTAACCTTTTTCATGTAAATTACATTGTTTTTTTCTGTAGTATTTACTTCACCAAAAAATCATTTTTTATCAGTGTATGAAACTACCAGTACCCAGTAAAAACAATGTATTCGATACAACAGTCAATCAAAAGAAAACATTTAAATCCTGCAATTGTTAAGCGCAAGAAGTGGACATTCACACAAATTGTAAATCAGGGCTCGACTGCTGTGGGATCCACGAGCAAAACCTAAAGGATTACTTGGAGGACACATAAACATTCGTAGTATCACAGGGAAATGTGAACAAATTCAACATCTTATTGTAGATTCTAATTTGGATTACTTATGCCTATCAGAGACCTGGCTGCATAAAAACTCTCCAAGTGCAGCATTAAGTTTCCCAGGCTACAATATATTTAGGAGAGACAGGCCTAACGGGAAGAGGTGGGGGTTTGATGTTTTATGTTAGAGATAACATCAATTGCCTTCAAATCCAGTGGAAGCATGACGATGGGCTTGAATGCATTGGGCTTAATGTTATATTGTCTCCCCAAATGTCCTTTAACCTCAGTGGCCTGTATAGACCACCCTCTTCCACATTGGTTTTGTTTTTAGACCAATTAAAGAGTATTTTAAAAGAATGTAATTCTGGGAAAGAGGTTATTTTAATGGGGGATTTTAACATAAACTGGGAAGATAAAAGCAAAAGAAATGCTCTAAAACGAATTCTAGATACTTTTGACATGATGCAATTAATTAAAGGACCAACACGAATAACACAGAGTTCAAAAACATTGATAGACCTGATATTTAGTAATAAACCAGAGAGAATGGCTAAAACATTCAATTTGGTTACCGGGCTATCGGATCATAATCTGACACTAGGAGTTAGGAAACTGTCAAAAACGCGTTTTAATTGTGGTGTAAATAAGCCTAGTTACCTCAGAATACCCAAGGGACAACAAAATGACCTTGAAATTGCAATTAAAGGAATAGAATGGAATAGCCTACTTTCTCACACTAATGTCGACTTACTCGACTGTCAGATCTTTTTCTCCACAATTCAACGGACAATGAACAATTCTTAAGGAGAACTAAACCCGACAATAGAAAAAAGAGCTTCCATGGTTGATTAGTGACATGCATAACCTGATGAAAGAACGAGATTCAGCATTGAAAGCTGCCTTAAAATCAAAATTAGCAACTGACAGACTAAAGTTTGTAGGACTATGAAATAAGGTAACAAAGGAGATTAGGAAAGCAAAAGCACATTTTTATCTTAATGTTATTGATCAAGCAAAGGGAAATACCAAACTAATATGGGAGAACATAAAAAGGCTGACAGGAAAACATCATAGTGGTAATAAACAGCGCTTTGAAATCTATATAAATAATAGGATTACACAGGATGAAGCTCAAATAGTATCAGCTTTTAATTCATATTTTGTAGAATCAGTATCATCATTGATACATAATCAATCTATCAATCCATTACCCATGATGCCTGTAAATTATGATAAACCTGTATTTGAGATTCATGAAATATCCGAAGCTAAAGTGAGAAGAATAATAAGTTCCCTAAAAAATTCCAAAGCTAAAGATGTGTATGGACTGGACACAATGTTCTTGAAAGAGTTTAATGAATGTTTGTCTAGTCCATTAACACATATTATTAATAGATCCATTAATGAAGGAATTTATCCCAAAACGTGGAAGACAGCTATAAAAACACCGATCCACAAAACGGGTGATACTTCAAAGGTCTGTAACTACAGACCAATTAGTATATTACCTATTGTGTCAAAGGTAATTGAGAGATATGTAGTAGAACAACTCACTAGTCACCTTAGTAACAGCCCATTTACATTGCATCCTATGCAGTTTGGTTTTAGATCAAATCATTCAACGGAAACTGCAAACTGCTTTTTTGTGGAGAATGTGAAATCAAAGTTAGAACAAAGGAGGAGTTGTTGGGGCTATATTCTTAGACCTAAAAAAGCGTTTGACACTGTGGACCATGGTGTCCTATTAAAAAAACTGTCAATGTTTAATGTTTCTCCTAATGTAATAAAATGGATGCAGTCTTCTCTGGAACACAGAGAGCAAAGGGTTAGGATAAACGATGAGGTATCATCGGCCATTAATTGTAACATTGGTGTACCTCAGGGATCAATCTTGGGGCCGTTGTTGTTTAGCCTGTACATAAATGATCTCCCAACTGTATGCACTGAGTCTGAGATTCAAAATGTATGCAGACGACACTGTCAATGGTATCTGATTTCAAATATTTAGGTATAATAATTGATTCGAATTTAACATTTAAAAAACAAATTAAAAAAGTTATAAATATAGTAAAATTCAACATGTCAAATTTCCGTCATATAAGAAATTGTCTGACTACAAAGGCAGCAACAATATATTTTAATGCTATGATCATGCCATATTTTTTGTACTGTTTGACTAGCTGGGCACAAGCCTCCAGCACAACACTTAAACATGTGCAGTTACTGTACCATCAAGCTTCTAAGGTTCTCGATAGGAAGCCTAACACCCATCACCACTGCCACTGCCTAAAAAACACAATTTAATGACTTGGGACAATCTTATTAAATTCACAGACTCTTGTCTTGTTTTTAAAATTTTACATTGCTTAGCTCCCCCACCACTAACTGCTTTTAAAAAACAAAAAACTACTGTTTTTAGACATACGAGGTCTGTAACAAGAGGGGATTGTGTAATACAAATGAGAAGAACTGCCTTTGGTCAGTCAGCTTTTTCTGTGAGAGCAGCTCACACTTGGAACAGTTTACCTACATCTATTAAAGACATTGCTTCATATGGGCTATTTAAGATTAAATTAAAATCATGGTTAAAGGACAATCAAGTGTGTACCCATATTCTGTAGTTTTTTAAAGCATCCTAATCATGTTTTGATTTGTTGTTCTTGTTGAATGTATTTTCTGAGCTTTTATGTAAATTGTTTTAATGTATGTATATATATTGTTGATTGTCTGAATGTATTTTATCGGTTATTACATCTGCCCAGTGACTACAGTTGAAAATTAGCCAAGATGGCTAAACTGGCACATTTACGTAAGCGTTTATTAATGTGTGTGGTCCCTGTAATTTTAAACTGATTAAATAAATAAAATTCAGACTTAATAACTCACTATTTTGATTTTATTTCACAATTTGTGGAAAACTTTTTTTAGCAATTGAATTTTTAGTTCTCACATTCATGACTTTTTTTCAGAGTTTACACTTTATAAACTTGCACGTTTATATGACGGTTTTGAATAAAAAGTCAATAATAATAAAAGTCGTAATTTCATAAAGTTGAAAAAGTCAATTCAAAAGTTGAATAATAATTGTAATATACACTCACCTACAGGATTATCAGGAACACCTGTTCAATTTCTTATTAATGCAATTATCTAATCAACCAACCGCATGGCAGTTGCTTCAATGCATTTAGGGGTGTGGTCCTGGTCAAGACACATTCTCCTAAACTCCAAACTGAATGTCAGAATGGGAAAGAAAGGTGATGATAGCAGTTTTGAGCATGGGCTACAGCAGAAGAAGACCCCACCGGGTACCACTCATCTTCACTACAAATAGGAAAAAGAGGCGACAATTTGCAAGAGTTCTCCAAAATTGGACAGTTGAAGACTGGAAAAATGTTGCCTGGTCTGATGAGTCTCGATTTCTGTTGAGACATTCAGATGGTAGAGTCAGAATTTGGCGTAAACAGAATGAGAAACATGGATCCATCATGCCTTGTTACCACTGTGCAGGCTGGTGGTGGTGGTGTAATGGTGTGGGGGATGTTTTCTTGGCACACTTTAGGCCCCTTAGTGCCAATTCGGGCATCGTTTAAATGCCTGAGCATTGTTTCTGACCATGTCCATCCCTTTATGGCCACCATGTCCCCATCATCTGATGGCTACTTCCAGCAGGATAATGCACCATGTCACAAAGCTGGAATTATTTCTAATTGGTTTCTTGAACATGACAATGAGTTGACTGTACTAAAATGGCCCCCACAGTCACCAGATCTCAACCCAATAGAGCATCTTTGGGATGTGGTGGAACAGGAGCTTCGTGCCCTGGATGTGCATCCCACAGATCTCCATCAACTGCAAGATGCTATCCTATCAATAGAGGGAATGACAGCTCACCTCCGGCCGGAGTGCTGCAGTTCCTCACAGTGAGTGGCAAAAAGACTGAGCGGCTGTATATGTGTTCAGTGTGAATGCCGCGAAAAACAACCACAACACGTAAAAGTGGTAAAGAGCTTTGCGATTGACTGTACAACTAGATTTGACAAAAAATCTGAGGTATATTTTTACAGACTGCTATAGAAAGAGGAGCAAATGGATCACTGCAATTCACAGAAACAACTGGACTCCAGTCAGCGAAAGGTGGATTTGCAGTTTTCATTTTGTGTCAATATGCTGAATTTAGCTGTAAAACCATACCCATATATTTTGTATTGTTATATATATTAACAACTCATCAATTAAATATGTATCATTCCATATTCTGCATTATTGGATGTTTTTTTTAAATAAACACTGACTAAAAAAACCTATACAGTTTTAGGGCTGGACGATATGATGATATATGGGCTATATATAACACTGATATAAGTAATCACCCAGATTTAAACCTATATTGTATTTATATAAAACATTCACAGGCAAATTTGCTTTATGTTTAGGTCTATATTGCTTCTATTTCCCCGGTGTCGAAATCAGGCAAACATAAATGTCAGGCAACACGATTCCTGGCTGCATGTCAATAATATCTATGGATCACGATCTTTAGTAAGTTGTAAGGAACACTATATTGAGTCCAACATTTAGTTTAAATTGATAAAATTGTTCGTTTTAGTCGCATTTTCGCAGTTTCCCCTATTAAATCCTGTCACGCAGCAGATCTTTTGCCACTCCGTCAGGCTGAGAGGGGTTGTTCCGGCGGGAAAGTCAGGTGAATGCATTCCCTCTATATGGGCCAACATTTCTAAAGAATGCTTTCAGCACCTTGTTGAATCAATGCCATGTAGAATTAAGGCAGTTCTGAAGGCGAAAGGGGGTCAAACACAGTATTAGTGTGGTGCTCCTAATAATCCTTTAGGTCAGTGTATATCTAAACTCACAATTCTGGCTTTTTCCCTCAAAAATTCAAGTTCACATCACAATTATGACTTTTTTTTCCATTATAGTTGCAAGTCTACAGCTTGAAATTCTGACTTTTTCCTGATAATTGCGAGTTTGTCAGAACTCTGAACAAAACTCACAATTGTGAGTTTATCAGTTATGATTGTGAGATATATTTAAACTCAGCTTGCAATTCAGACTTTTTCTAACAATTGCAATTATAACTTTCTCAGAGATGAAAGTTTTTATCTTGCAGTTCAGATAGTTTCTCATAATTGTGAGTCAATTTCTCACAATTCAGACTTTAAAACTTGCAATTGTGAGCATCACAATTTGGAGAAAAAAAATCAAATATATTGAATCTTGCTTTTCTGTCTTTTCTTGCATTTGTATCTTTATTTCTCGCACATATATTTTTATATAGTTTATATCTCACAATTCTGGCTTTTTTTCCCTCACAATTTCAAGTTTATATATCTCACAAATCAGATTTATTTCTAGCAGTTTTGAGTTTATATCTCTCAATTCTAACTTTATTTCTTGGATTTGCGAGTTTATCTCTCAATTCTGACTTTATTTTCTTGGATTTGCGAGTTTATCTCTAAATTCTGACTTTATTTCTTGGATTTGTGAGTATATCTCTAAATTCTGACTTTATTTCTTGTATAGACCATTTCACAAGATGTAAACAACACTGGTCCAGAAGCACTTCCTGTTTCAGTTTTTTAACACTACATACAAGCTGGGATAAAGTACAACCAACAGAACATTTAAAACTGAATCAAAAAGTTAAACAAACATCTTTAAGATGTTTTCTTTACATGTGAAATAAAGAAAACAGTTACAAACTGAAACAGGAAGTGTTTCTGGACCAGTGTTGTTTACATCTTGTGAAATGGTCTATTTGCGAGTTTATCTCTAAATTCTGACTATTTCTTGCATTTGCGAGTTTATCTCTCAATTCTGACGTTAATTCTTATTTGCGAGTTTATCTCTAAATTCTGACTTTATTTCTTGGATTTGTGAGTATATCTCTAAATTCTGACTTTATTTCTTGTATAGACCATTTCACAAGATGTAAACAACACTGGTCCAGAAGCACTTCCTGTTTCAGTTTTTTAACACTACATACAAGCTGGGATAAAGTACAACCAACAGAACATTTAAAACTGAATCAAAAAGTTAAACAAACATCTTTAAGATGTTTTCTTTACATGTGAAATAAAGAAAACAGTTACAAACTGAAACAGGAAGTGTTTCTGGACCAGTGTTGTTTACATCTTGTGAAATGGTCTATTTGCGAGTTTATCTCTAAATTCTGACTATTTCTTGCATTTGCGAGTTTATCTCTCAATTCTGACGTTATTTCTTATTTTGCGAGTTTATCTCTAAATTCTGACTTTATTTCTTGTATTTGCGAGTTTATCTCTCAATTCTGACTTTATTTCTTGTATTTGCGACTTTCTCTAAATTCTGACTTTATTTTCTTGGATTTGCGAGTTTATCTCTAAATCCTGACTTTATTTATTGTATTTGCAAGTTTATCTCTAAATTCTGACTATTTCTTGTATTTGCGGTTTATCTCTAAATTCTGACTTTATTTCTTGGATTTGCGAGTTTATCTCTAAATTCTGACTTTATTTCTTCTATTTGTGAGTTTCTCTAAATTCGGACTTTATTTCTTGTATTTGCGAGTTTATCTCTAAATTCTGACTTTATTTCTTGCATTTGTGAGTTTATCTCTCAATTCTGACTTTATTTATTGTATTTGCGAGTTTATCTCTAAATTCTGACTTTATTTCTTGTATTTGCGAGTTTATCTCTAAATTCTGACTTTATTTCTTGGATTTGTGAGTTTATCTCTAAATTCTGACTTTATTTCTTGTATTTGCGAGTTTCTCTAAATTCTGACTTTATTTCTTGTATTTGCGAGTTTATCTCTGAATTCTAAGTTTATTTCTTGTATTTGCGAGTTTATCTCTTAAATTCTGACTTTATTTCTTGCATTTGCGAGTTCATCTCTAAATTCTGACTTTATTTCTTGTATTTGCAAGTTTATCTCTCAATTCTGAATTTATTTCTTGTATTTGCGAGTTTATCTCTAAATTCTGACTATTTTTTTGTATTTGCGAGTTCATCTCTCAATTAGGTCTTTATTTCTTGTATTTGTGATTTTGGATGAATATCTCTAAATTCTGACTTTATTTCTTGTATTTGTGAGTTTATGTCTAAATTCTGACTATTTTTTTTGTATTTTGCGAGTTTATCTCTCAATTCTGTCTTTATTTCTTGTATTTGTGATTTTGGATGAATATCTCTAAATTCTGACTTTATTTCTTGTATTTGTGGGTTTATCTCTAAATTCGGACTTTGTATTTGCGAGTTTATCTCTCAATTCTGTCTTTATTTCTTGTATTTGTGATTTTGGATGAATGTCTCTAAATTCTGACTTTATTTCTTGTATTTGTGAGTTTATCTCTAAATTCTGACTATTTTTTGTATTTGCAAGTTTATCTCTCAATTCTGCCTTTATTTCTTGTATTTGTGATTTTGGATGAATATCTCTATATTCTGACTTTATTTCTTGTATTTGTAAGTTTATCTTTTATATGTCTCAATTCTAACTTTATTTCTTGGATTTGCGAGTTTATGCTCTCAATTCTGACTTTATTTCTTGGATTTGCGAGTTTATCTCTAAATTCTGACTTTATTTCTTGGATTTGTGAGTATATCTCTAAATTCTGACTTTATTTCTTGTATTTGCGAGTTTCTCTAAATTCTGACTTTATTTCTTGTATAGACCATTTCACAAGATGTAAACAACACTGGTCCAGAAGCACTTCCTGTTTCAGGTTTTTTAACACTACATACAAGCTGGGATAAAGTACAACCAACAGAACATTTAAAACTGAATCAAAAAGTTAAACAAACATCTTTAAGATGTTTTCTTTACATGTGAAATAAAGAAAACAGTTACAAACTGTAACAGGAAGTGTTTCTGGACCAGTGTTGTTTACATCTTGTGAAATGGTCTATTTGCGAGTTTATCTCTAAATTCTGACTATTTCTTGCATTTGCGAGTTTATCTCTCAATTCTGACGTTATTTCTTATTTGCGAGTTTATCTCTAAATTCTGACTTTATTTCTTGTATTTGCGAGTTTATCTCTCAATTCTGACTTTATTTCTTGTATTTGCGACTTTCTCTAAATTCTGACTTTATTTCTTGGATTTGCGAGTTTATCTCTAAATCCTGACTTTATTTATTGTATTTGCAAGTTTATCTCTAAATTCTGACTATTTCTTGTATTTGCGAGTTTATCTCTAAATTCTGACTTTATTTCTTGGATTTGCGAGTTTATCTCTAAATTCTGACTTTATTTCTTCTATTTGTGAGTTTCTCTAAATTCTGACTTTATTTTCTTGTATTTGCGAGTTTATCTCTAAATTCTGACTTTATTTTCTTGCATTTGTGAGTTTATCTCTCAATTCTGACTTTATTTATTGTATTTTGCGAGTTTATCTCTAAATTCTGACTTTATTTCTTGTATTTGCGAGTTTATCTCTAAATTCTGACTTTATTTCTTGGATTTGTGAGTTTATCTCTAAATTCTGACTTTATTTCTTGTATTTGCGAGTTTCTCTAAATTCTGACTTTATTTCTTGTATTTGCGAGTTTATCTCTGAATTCTAAGTTTATTTCTTGTATTTTGCGAGTTTATCTCTAAATTCTGACTTTATTTCTTGCATTTGCGAGTTCATCTCTAAATTCTGACTTTATTTCTTGTATTTGCAAGTTTATCTCTCAATTCTGAATTTATTTCTTGTATTTGCGAGTTTATCTCTAAATTCTGACTATTTTTTTGTATTTGCAAGTTTATCTCTCAATTAGGTCTTTATTTCTTGTATTTGTGATTTTGGATGAATATCTCTAAATTCTGACTTTATTTCTTGTATTTGTGGGTTTATCTCTAAATTCGGACTTTGTATTTGCGAGTTTATCTCTCAATTCTGTCTTTATTTCTTGTATTTGTGATTTTGGATGAATGTCTCTAAATTCTGACTTTATTTCTTGTATTTGTGAGTTTATCTCTAAATTCTGACTATTTTTTGTATTTGCAAGTTTATCTCTCAATTCTGCCTTTATTTCTTGTATTTGTGATTTTGGATGAATATCTCTATATTCTGACTTTATTTCTTGTATTTGTAAGTTTATCTTTTATATGTCTCAATTCTGACTATTACTTGTATTTGCACGTTTTATATTGCATTCACAATTCCTAGTTAATATCACAATTCAGACTTTTTTTCCTCAAAGTTGCGAGTTTACACACTAAATAAAATTCTAAACACAACACTTGTTTTTGCCCTCATTTTGACTTTTTCTATTTATACAAAAGGCCTATTTCTCTCAAATATCATATTCTTCACAAATCTGTCTACATCTGTGTTAGTGAGCACTTCTCCCTTGCTGAGATACTCCCTCCCCCTCACAGGTGTGGCATATCATGATGCTGATTAGACAGCAGGGTTTTTGCACAGGTGTGTCTTAGGCTGCCCACCAGTAAAATGCCACATGATTATTGCTATTCAGACTTTATCTCTTATATTTGCAAGTTTTCATTTTTGAAATTCTGACTTTATTTCTCGCGTTTCTGAGTTTACATCTCACAATTCTGAATTATCTCGCAATTCCGAGTTTTTATTACTTGCAATTCTGACTTTATTTCGCAGAATTGTGAGAAAGCACAGAATATGCACAGAAATGACTAAATAAATGCATTGGATGTTGCAGAGTTGGTATCTTCCTCCTTTAGCTCTGATGCACGCAACGCTCTCACAGACTCATATGTTTCTCTCTGTGCCTGAGAGGACGGAGCTGGTCCAGAGGCTCAGACATACTGCAGACAGCATTACACTGACCTCGCCACTACTCATGATCTTACGGATCATCAAGAGCTTCTCAGACACTCTGCGTGCTGGTTTCAGAATGGATCTGGACTGGACTCTCATCGGACGGATGCCATAGCTCCCTGGATCTGTAAACAATAATGGTGGCATCCAGTTTTGTGCGAGAACATCTCTTATTGGAACGTTTAATGATGGGGAATGTTACCTTAAGTATGCTGCTGTCTGCTACAGTAGTGAGTATTATATTGCACATTTTACCTCTTCAAACCCATAGAACATGCCTGAAATTGAGAAACCGTGAAATTTACATTAAAGGTGCACTGTGTGATTTTGAGTGGCATCTAGTGGTGAGGTTGCAAATTGCAATCAACAGAAGTTACAGTGGCCGACAGGAAGTGATGTCGTCGCCTGAGAAGAATGGCCACTTAAGCAATGAGGATTTATTTACAAAGATTAATTAAGAAATTATTTATTAATGATTCAGTTATGTTATTGTGAATATTATTGTTACTTTTTAATCTTTTTATCAGTGTTTTATTCACTGATTTTAGCAGCTTCTTATCATGAAGAACAACACAATGATGGAACGTGTTTGTCCGTAGAAACATGTGTGTGTAAGCAGACCCGCGGTGTGTGTAGAGAAACGCCTCATTCTAAGCTAATAAACACATAACGGGTCATAATGTAAGCTCTTTATACACCACTGAAAACATAGTTATGTTTATGATATTGCATTTCTGTAAACAGAGCCTTATAAATATCACACAATGCACATTCAAATCCCGGAGGTTTGGTTGCAATGAACTTTATCGTAAACAATTGGTACACTTTTAAAAATAAAGGTTATAAAAGAGGTTTTCCGCAGTAATGCCATATAGGAGCCATTTTGCGTCCACACTTTAGTCCTCTCAGCAAGATGTGTTTTATGTTTCACAGAGAGGACACAGGCGGTGAGACTGAAGGTCAAATCAAGTCAAAATGTGAAAGATTTTGAAGTACAGAAACACATTTTTATCAATGGTGAGTAGAAATGTGGTGTAGATAATATATAGTGACCCCAGCCCCAAATACATAGTCTAAGCTCAAAAAATGAAAAGCACCACAAAAGTAATTCTTTCAGCTTGTGTGCTTTATGTTCAGCCTTCTGAAGGCATTTATTTGATTACAATTGTTACTCACTGATTATTTACCTATGATCTGTACATCTCAAATCTCTTTGTACACATTAAAATATGGCAGATTATACAGGTCTGAGTTTGATGCAGAGCAGCTGATTTAAATGCGCGCATATTAAAATAGCTTGTATGACATTTATTTACTGCTGCTGGAAAATGAGTAAATTATGTCAATTTTTGGTTAAAAGAGTTAAGGTTTTGGAGTGAAATACTAAAATGAAATGGGTGTGTTTCACTCAGTCTTCATTACATCTGTTGTGTAATTGGATTTCATCGGTGTTGTCAACTGCAAGCCACCGTCTGTAGGAGACGTGGTTTAACGGGCTGATCTTTCAGATGGCCCGTAACATGCAGCAAATGTCAGACAAGACTCAGAGTTAATGGTCGAGATTTTGTAAGCAGTTAGTGGCTATTTTCTGTAAATGGCTTTAGTGGCTATTCACTCTGCAAATCCATTTAAATTGCTTTAGCAAATTCAAAATGTAAATCAATGTTTTCATACAAAACGATTTTGCATCTGAGACGACGGGTTTTTGCATAGGCCATATGTGATAACTTACAGATTGAGACTAAAAAGTCCTTCAGTTGGTCCGCTGCTGGTGACGATGGTCACGCTTATTTGAGGAAGCTCTGTGTGTTTTAAAACGGCTGTTTAAAGAAGTTAAAAGGACACGCTCAAGCAGTTCTGCTGGACTTTCGAAAGTGTTTTCTGCATGTAAGTTTAACTCTTTGGTCACTTTGATAAGTGTTTATGGTTTTAATTAAATCTCTGTGATCAGCCTTTTGTGATTTTAACAATAGACCTTTATTTCCCATCATGCAATATTTCATGCTATAAATATTGAAGCATTAAGATTAGCTTTCACAGAGATGTCAGTAACCTCTCGCATCTTGAATATAATAGTAATAATAATAAATCGCCGTGTTTGTTTTTTCGCAGGAGTCTCATTATGAGGAACAGCCTACAGTGTCTGCTCTTCTCAGGTTAGTTTATGGTTTTTGTAAATGTGTTAAGTTCAGGGGTCAGAAAGTTAAAGTCCTGAGATATGTTTTAGGCGGCTGATTTCGATCATTAGTTCATTAGTTCTGTCTCCTGGCTGAAAAACTGCTAATTAGCAAATCCGGGTAATTGGAACAATACACTGAGGACGACTTTACTTACTGAACCTGGACTTTACAGCTCTGGTTAGTTTCTCATTTAAAACGATTTTCCCATCCAAGTAGCAAAACAGGGAACGTTCTGGCAAAGTTTTCAGCAATCGTTCCTCTATAGAACGTTTGTTCAATGTAATTTGGATCTTTAATAATGTTCTGAAAGTGTTAGCACAAACTTGTGTGATGGGATCTGGGAAACCCACCACATAGCGAAATTTGATGTCATATGAAAGCTTGTATCAAGCCCTTTCCAAATCTGGTTTTATTTTTTATTTATCTTGTTAGTAGCAAAAGTTAAGTTTTTCTGAATTCGGCTGATCGCTATGATTTTCTGGGATTATGAGAAAAAACAGGTTTCTGCTAGCGGAATGCTTGGCACTCTTTTTGTATTGCCTATTTCTTCATATCTCACATTTTAGTAATCATCATAAATTAGGTATCATTTGAAAGCGTACACACTCAAAATTCATACTGTGACAACCGTTTTGGAATTGGACGTTGTGTTACCATGGAAACGGTACTCTGAAATTTGAATGTCAGTTTTCATATTACAAAATGTGTCTCAACTACGTTATCATCAAAACCTTTTCTAATCTTGACAACACACATATCATCAGAAATGTCATATTTTGTGGTGATATTTGGAATAGAAATGTATTTGTTAAAAGAGAATGCATCAAACAAAATTCAATGGAGTGTGTGTGACATCCGGTGGCTATTTTTGGTACAGCTCCTTGATAAAATATCATAGGAACTTCAAAATTGTAACATAAATTGGTTATATATATATATATATATATATATATATATATATATATATATATATATATATATATATATATATATATATATGGCTTTGATTTTTATATGAATTAATATATGTATGTTATATTAATTAGTTTGGTTATATACAATAATATTTAGTACAGTACATTTGATTTGCCGTAAATCTTCCAAAACTTTTTCATACTTTCATTTTATAAAGTGCTTTTACTTGAATGACTTCATCCTCAGATTCACTGTTGTTTACAGCCTGAGGGAGGGGACAAACCAAGTTCTGTTTTAATTCCTTGTAAAGATACTGTTGCCTTTTAGTATCAAGGCCATTGGTTGGAATTGACAAGGCAATGCATTTGGGTCAAGAGTCATTTTTGCCCAAGTCTTGGTAAACTTCGTCTCTGTTTAGGATTTTTTTCTTGGTGACAAGTGTGGAGCCCTCACTGACTGAGAAATGATTATAGCTTTTAATGTTGTCAAATTTTCTGAAATACGTACCCAAGAATGTGCTCCATCCATACAATAGTACAAAAACAGTACCATCCTCTTTACCGCAAAGACATTGACTTCAGATGGACTGGAGCTTTCAAAACACTCAACCTTATTTCTTCTCAAGTTTCTTTTAAAGAGTCCAAAAACCCGACATAGGAACACTTTGTGTGACCAATAAGAAGGAAGCTCATCTGACACATGGCGACCTGTCAAGACACGCCACAAAATATTCCACATCACAAAAGATTTCTTATTTTGCCCCGCATAGTTATCTGCATCGAGATGCATGTGCTTTTAACCAAATCCATGGCTCTCAAGGAAATGGTGCAAAAGGCTAACAACACAGTTTCCAGTCTGCACGGATTCATCCAACAGGAAAGTGACCTGTTTTGGCAAGGCCTCACATGCTACACCCAAAACGCCACATTTACGCAGTGTTTTAAAAATACACTGGACCTGGTTTGTAGGGGACTGAAACAGGAGTTTGTAGGAGAAACTCTGAAACAGAGCATGTAAATGAGTTGAGATACGAGAACAGGACAGGGCAGGACTTCCCACACTGAGACAGGAACTCAGAGACAAAAGGCGACAAGCTCATCAATCTGATTAACTTAACCTTAGACAAACCTTACTCCAATCATCATAACTTCACAAGACAGGAATCTCAGTGCTCAACAGCTGAAAGATAAAGTCAATCTACAGAACTTTCTCAATAAAAAAAATACTACTGTATGGAATCTAAATTAAACATTTGAATACATTTGGAACACTAAATTATACAAATCATTACATATAAATAGGAAAATGTTGGCGGTATTTTGTCACTTATTGGGATTAGTATGCTAGCTGGAGCCATTTACTTCCAGTCTTTGTGCTATGCTAGGCTAGCGGTGGGTGCGTCAGACAGAGTTACAGCTTGAGATGAAAAGGGTATGTATAGACTTATCTAACTCGGTGAATATGGAGCTAATATGGTGAATAAGTCCCAAAAGTCGGTATGTTCCTTTAACGGCTGAATCATGTCCGCTGTCTTATAACCTGATTTTTCTTCTTTCTTCAGCTCTGTTACACGTGACCTTCTCTTCGGCTTCATGAGTTTGTCTATGTGTCAAAGGTCATGAGCTGGCCAGATGCGCAGAAGTACTGCAGACAGCATTACACTGATCTCGCCACCGTCGAAGACCAGGAGGATCACGATCAGCTGCTGAAAACTGTGGGAATGGGACATGTGTGGCTTGGATTGTTTTGCACGACATATCTTGAACCCTTCGGCTGGTCAGATCAGAGTAGCTCCACATTCACTCACTGGTATCCTGGAAAACCGAATGATCAATCGTGCACTAAAGTTCTTGGCGGTTTTTGGTATGACAGCTGGTGTTCATACACGAATTCTTTTGCATGTTATTTTGGTGAGATATGATCTTAATATATGATTTTATTTAATTAAATGTATTTTGCCTCACACATGCTTAGATTTAATTCAAGTTCTAATTGTTTAAACTAATACCTTTTGATTGTTTTATTTTTTAAATTTTGCTACTAATGTTCTCTAAACCTGAAACGTTCCAGTAATGTTTGTCAAAATTCTAAAATGGAATGTTCCCTTACAGTTCACATAAGCAAGAATTCTTTTTAGAACATTCAAAAATAAAGTTTATATAACTTGTGAGAACATATCCACAGTGGAGACAACTTTAAATCAGATCATGATCATGAGATTTGCTGCTCAATAATAATCATTAAACATTAAATGTTTATTTAGTTAGTCTTGAGCAAATCAAATAAATTTTATTTATGAACTCATTTGATTGAAGAAGTTCTGCTGAATTATTGATTGTACATCGTTCTTTATGACTGAATCCTCATCGGTGTGTGCTGTGTGTTCGTCCCATATATCGGAAAAGACAGATTGTGAGACTGGAGGTGAAATCAAGTCAAAATCTGAACGATCCGGAAGTGATGAATATCGATTTTCAGCCCAGGTGAGTTTCGCTCAGAATTTCCACCCGTAAGTCCACAGCAGAAATATCCTTCACAAGTCTGTTTGTGTTCTTCAGGTGGAGCAGATCCTGAAGGAGAAGGGAGTGTCAGGAGAAGCCAAACTTACATGGAGAACCCAATCCGATGGGAATGCCTTCCAAATGAAGGACCAGAAGAGTGACGGCCCTAAACAGACTTGCGTTTCCTAATTTTATTGGAAATTAATAGTTAATTTTTACAGTCATTTTCTTTCCTTTTAAGTTGTACTTAAAATTACAAACAATTATAAACTTGGTTGTTGTTTTAAATATTATTTCATTAATGACAAATTACAGTAAAGCCTAATATCCTAATTTTAATACAAAAATCCTTTAGAGAAATTTGTTTTACAGGTATTTTATTTTTTTACAGGTATCTGAATTAGTTGGATGTGTATCAATACTCTCTCATTTTAGTGGTTTACAGAGCAAATGCAGAAATGCAGAAATCTTTTGTTTAGGGATGTTGTAATTGTGTTTCAGCTTTAATGTTATTGATATGGATGTTGTTTCTGCATTTAATAAAGTCTTGCAATAATCTCTATGATAAATTTACTCCACTTGATGTAAGTGACGTATTTGATAAATTCACTATCAGACTTATCAGCGTACTGTAAGGGTCTGCTGAGAACGTCTTGGCCGATCTCCACCTCTGGAGATATTGAGTAGATATCTATATATTTTAGTATTTCGAGAGTAGAACGACCTGGCGAATGATGTAGGTTGTAAGAGTACCATAAACTCAGGTGGCAAATAGATGACCTCCTGACCCAATGCACTGACTTAGGGTGAGAGCAGATGACCTCTGACCCGACTCATAAAGTAAGAGCAGCGTAAACTCAGGTCAGAGTAGATGACCTCTGACCCAACACATGACTTCAGGACTAGCGTAAACTCAGGTGAGAGTAGATAGCCTCTGACCCAATACATGATGTAGGAGTAGCGTAAACTCACGTGAGAGAAGTATGACCTCTGACACGACGCATGACTTAGGACGTAGGAGTAGCTATTAACTCGGCATGAGAGTAGATGACCTTTGACCTGACACATGATGTAGGATGCAGGACTGAGCATAACCTTAGGTGTGAGTAGATGACCTCTGATCCCGATGTGGGAGTAGCATAAACTGGCGTTTCCAAGTCCACTTGCGAACACGCACTCTGTGAACTTCTCCTAAGCCACTTCCCTCTCAGGGGAATCCTTGCCACCATTTTAAGTTCGTTCCACTTTGTAAAGGGTACGAGGGAAGTTTACTGTGGACAAACTCGCTCCTCCTCAAAAATAGTCCCGCAGATCTTGACTAATCAGCAGCACCACAAACAACTCTATGATATATTATTAATATAGTTTTTATTAAAACAGTCCAAACACACCTATATACATTTGGATGCTGCATTAAATTATTAAAGGGAAAACAAATATAAAATAATAAATCAAACTCCATAGCTGATTCCACATGATGAAGGGCTCAGGACGTTCCAGTTCAGCCCATTGCAGTTTCCGCTAGTAGTGGGCACTCGTAAAATCAGT
Source organism: Hybognathus amarus (assembly GCA_030378365.1). NCBI lineage: Eukaryota > Metazoa > Chordata > Actinopteri > Cypriniformes > Leuciscidae > Hybognathus > Hybognathus amarus. The sequence goes on along the minus strand of JAQIUQ010007440.1, from coordinate 249,427 downwards.
AAGCAATGATGTACATCGAGATAAATCGAGAAGGAGGGAAGTTAGCAAGTGAAGGGCACGAACGGTTTAGAGGTCACTCTTCAATGTATATTTTTATACATCCATTTCATGAAAGATGCACAAGAGTGGGTGTTCTTCATTTGCTAACTGTATTTCAGGGGTCCCTCAAGGGTCTATTTTAGGAACCTCTTTCATTCAGTATATTGTAACAATTCGTCTAAGTATGCACACTAAGACTAATTGCCACAAAATTTATGTTAGGGAGGGAACCGCCAGCTGAACTCTGTGTTAGTCTAAATACTGAGTAAGACACAAAAAATAGATGCAAGGGTGAGTATTATTCACATAAGAAAATGGTAAAAAAAACAATACATTCATCAATGAATACATGGAGGAAATCACACACTATCATGACCAGAGTCCAAACATTTCAACATAGAAGGAACAAAATCTAGCAGAACAAAAGTTCTTATCTGGATGGGCATCAAAGTCCTTTCTGCTGTACTTATAAGCACGACAAGTCTGAAAACGCAATGGTTGGAGTCAGTCCGATATTTCATCATGAAACCATGTAGATAGTGATGTTACATATGACACTGAAGCTTCCGATGTGCGTATCGCGAAAGCGAAGCAATTTCTATTGAAGCCCCGTATCGGGGTGTGTATTGGTTTCCCAGAGGTCACGTGATCGATGACAAACGAAGCCTCACTTCTGTCCGATCACGTGCGCGTTTCGCTTTGGGTGCCAGAAGGCTCTGAAGGTCCTTGTTGGCTCAGTCTGGTTGATGGGTTTGTGAGGAGAGTGCTGTACTTTGAAAGTTTATCAATACATTACATTTAAATAACCAAAACTACTTATTATTATTATTTTGTTGTTGTTGTGTCTTTGTTTTTGTAAGATCGTTACACTTTTGGTGGCTTTTTTTTAGGTAATTTGGTGTTTGGTGTAGGGTTTGTATTTACAGCAATGGCAACAGCCAAAAAAAAGGAACACTTCCCCTGACTGGGAATATATATTTATTATTTGTACACATAACATTGAAATTATGGAGTGTGTTGTGGTTGCTTCATCTGACAGAGCTTTTAACACAGGCTTTTGCTTTATTTTATATAAGCACCAGATGGCGCTGTTCTCGAACTCTCTCTGAAGCTTTGAATCTTTTCCTGAACAGTCAGGGGAAAGCCTCATTGATTCATGAAGCTTCATTTCCCCATCCCTACCATGAGAACAACTGAGACGTTTCCCATTGTCCATCAACCCAGAAGATAATCGAAGGTAGGTAGCAGTAGGGTGCTCTCAGGTTAAACAGTTCTTTTGATGAACAATCCTCCTGGATACATATCAGTAAGGTACTAAAGAGTCTTATTGACTGACGTAGAAAATCCCATAGATTCCCAGCTGGACTTCCTTAGAGAGTGGGCACATAAGCACCATGCTGCCATCTCACTCTCTTCTATACATCTGCCTTACTCATATCCTAGATCACAGTAAGCACACTACCTCCCCCTGAGTGTCAGGTCTCATAGCCTATATATATATATATATATATATATATATATATATATATATATATATATATATATATATATATATATATATATATATATATATATATATATATATATACATATACATATAAATAAATGATCTCCTCAAGCATGTCCAGATGTTAACATACAAATGTATGCTGACTGACATCTGTGATTTTTACCCATGCAAGATCTCAAAGAATACGCTGCAGCCAAACTGACAGCTTCAATGAATAAGGTTTCTGGATTGGCTGCCAAATTCATGTTTGACCTCTCAATTTAAGTAAACAATTTGTATGTATTTACAGCCAGGATTAGAGAATCCAGTTGAATCCTGATATATTAATTCAATGATGAAGTTATTACATCTGTGATGCATGTTAATATTTAGGCATTATAATTGAATGCAATCTGACTTTTAAAAAACAAGTCAGTAAGGTAATCAATCTACTTTAAGAGAATCAGACATCATGATGTCTTCAGTACATCAGACATTTTCATATAGTCGATTTTCCCCCATTTGTCTCTACTGTATAACAGTGGCTGTAGGCAGAAGATTATTTTGGGTGGGCCAGTGAAAGATGTGAGTGGGCCTCAGCTCTTTCATAGAAAAATGATGTCAATAATAGATTGAGACCTTACAAAGTAGAAAAATCAGAGGTACAAACTGCAAACCAGTAGACTCTGTATTGGCAATCATACGTATTCTAACTAACAGAAGCTCCAATAAAGGCTGGATAAACCAGTAGACAATACCTGTTGATCTCATTCATCAACGTAATCAGCAGTGTAAAGACCAAAGTGAAGTAAGCTGAAGAATAATACTACTAATATCGCAAGTTAGATCGGTGGTAAACCTGCGTCAGGCTTACTCGGGAGAGAGGAGAGAGAAGTGCCGTTGCAGCACCTGATGCTAACCTTCTTGTGGGTTAATGAGTCTGAAGAACCGGGCTGTGTGAACTGGTAGTATGAGGGCAGTGGCATGTCTCCTTCCTCAACTCTGCTCTTACATATCACATTAAAGCAAAGTTCTTTAGTCATTATCGTGGCGCTTGGCTGCCGGTGCCAGCTAGAATCTCTGTGTTAACAACTGCAAGGCCATAGTAACGCAATAACGTTCCGGAGGGAGGCTTTCTGATAACTTGCTTCGACAGTTCCATTTTATTTGGGAAACGAATTGAAACACACACAGCAGTCGAACAATAAACTCAGGTAACATGTTAATATATTTTCTTAAATACATTTGAGTAATAAAAATAAACTAAAAATGTATTTTTATATCAAACTTGCCTGGGCGGGCCAGTGAGTAACGTGGGATGGCTAGTGCCGCCCTGGCCCAATACTGGCTGTATAAACTTGGTCACAGGCAGGTGTGACTACACTCAAGCCCATGTATTCACTATACAAACAAATTTTAAAAGTAACTAGACAAACAAAAAAAAAAAAACATAAGGATTATCATCATTGTAATATTCTGAAAAAAATATAATCTTCTCAATTTTTTTTTATTTTTATTTTATTCAGACACATGTCTAATGTTTAAAGTTGTTCATGAACTTGCACCTCTCCTCTTAGAGGATGCATTGTTTTTTTTGGCAGTGGCAGTGCGGGTAAAACTGAGAGCATCTAACTGAGGGTGATTTAGTACCGCCTTTAGAAAGTCAACCTTTGGTTGTTACAACCCTGGCTCTAGCGCAAGATGCAAATAGGACACAAAGATTTCTTGATGTTGCATCCCTAGAGCCAGGGTTGTAACATAATGGGGGCTTGTAAATGTATGTAGTGCATTTGTTGTTTCATGGTTGCTTTGTGTCTCCTGTTATGTTTTTGTCTACCTGCCCAGGGACAACATACGCAAATTAGCTATTAGCTAACTTTGGTGCAATTGTTTTAAAATTGTGTGCTGTCCCTGTCAAATAAAACAAATACATAAAAAATAAATGATTGTGTTTTAATTTGGGCTTCAAATCTCAGTTGTTCACTTACATGTTAATCCTCGTTTCAGAGAACATTCAAAGAAACATTCCCATTTTGTTTGGAAAAGAAAAAATGAAATGTTTCCTCAATGCCAAGAAAAATATTTAAAACACTCAGATGGTCATTTAACCAAACATGTCATTAGTTGGGCTCTCTTTTCACTATATTTTGCATTTGGCAGCTGAAGGGTCATTAGTTGTCAGGGAAAGTTCATCTGTTAACATTGGCCAGACACGGGCTGGGTGTCATAAAAATGGAAATCTCTGCTGACACTTTTGAATGTTATTTTCAATGTAAAATATGCATGTCTGCAGACACTTCACGTAAAAAGTTTCCAAACAGAGCAGCACAGGCTTTACAAAGAGCAGTTCAGTTGTGCATCAGTGTGTTCATTTGTTGGCGTTTTCATCATGATGAGGACTGATTCGATCTTTGTGCTGTTGGCAGGTGAGTTTACTGATATTGAACAGCATCTTAAAATCGAGTATGAATATGATTGTCAAGAAATTAAATTAACCTTTTTGACTTAAAATATTTACCATTGGCCTTGAAGGGGTGGCGATATGACAATTTATCACAATATAGTTATTTTTGCTTTAAAGCAGCATTATGTTATTTTTGAAATTGTGCTCTTGGGGTCCCTCGACAGTTGGGAAACAGTATTGTCTTCTACTACTGCTCGTAAAATCTGTCACGGTTACACCAGGGATTAACACGTGTGCATTTGTTAACAAGTTATCCCTGGAATCTCTGGCAGAGGAAGGAGTTCTCTCAGCCTGGGCAGACTCAGTGTTGCGTACTGAAATGTCTTCATCACAGGTACATTGGCATATATTTCAGCCTGTCTTAATGAATATAATGTCATGGGCTTTATTTTTTCAAACATCAAAGATTACGTAGTTCAAGTTTACAAGCCAGCATCTTTATAGTAACGGTAGCCTATTGGCTATTGGCTACTGTTTTACATAATGGATATGCTAATTCAATGTTTGTATGGTAGATCATAGCCATATCGTCAATATTATAACATTAAGCTGCAATGAATCTGCAAATTTAAAAAATCGATTCTGCATTCATAGCCTGAGGCAAGACACTTTCACCAGAAAAATAAATAAACATGATTTTCAGCCTGCAGACATAGGATAGTTATCCTGACTGATTATTTTGTCCGTTTTATCATGTATTAATTACTTGCACTTATTGGTTTTATTTGCTGCTTCAGCCATGACGACATACAGAGGGAAAGAAAAACTCTCGTCTGGGCTCTCTGCCCAAGTGGGGGAAGTGACGTATGCCGTAAAGCGGTCGAATTTTGTAGTTGTTTTTGTGCTCGGGTTCCTATCTGCCCTCGAAGTTACAGAGTGCCAGTAAAAGCGATACAGACCCCGTCAGGCTGTGGCAGACCTGCATTCAACCCATTGTAAGTCGATGTACCATCTCAAGGGTTTTGGAAAAATATTCTAAAGGTTGAAAAATTTGCATAGTGCTGCTTTAAATAAGCGATTTCCATTTTGCCACTCATAGTTGAAGTGTACCTATGATGAAAATTACAGACCATTCTAAGTTCGGAGAACTAGCACAATCAGTGGCTGACTAAATACTTTTTGGCCCCACTGTATTTAAGAAAACAAACTACAATAGAACAAATAGGCTGCTACATAAATTGTATTAGTAAATCAAATGTATAAAAACATTGCATTGTTTTCACTGTGTAAATTAAATATATATTTATTCTTGCAAAAGTGAGAGAGCTGTGAGAGATTTTCTCCCTTGTTCGATCTTTTGATTAACATTAATAACGACAGCAGGTTTATTAGGCTGCTGTCACTTTAAGGGACAAATTCTGTATTTTACACTTAATGCCCTGTTTTAAGATCGTTTCTGATGAAATAGAACAGTTAAGACTGAAATTTGGACACCTCTGATAATCTCACACAAACACTGCGAAAGATGCTTTCCAACAGGTTTTACCATTACGTTATAGTCCAAGTCAAGTCAAGTCAATGGAGTTAAACCCAAACTACGATAAACCCTGTTGGAAAGCAATATTTTGCAGTGATTTTTGTGATTGCACAGATCTATTATACTCATGCATTTTCTTTCTCATCGGTTTACATTGACTGAAGTCATAAATGCCGTGTGACGGATTAATGTCTCCACAGCTCTGAGCTCTGCTGTCAATTCCCGTGTATTTTACGTTATTCCCTGAGAAAATGAACTGGATAAATGCACAGACGTACTGCAGACAGAAACACACTGATCTCGCCACCATTGACGACCAGGTGGAACTTGCTGAGCTGTTGAAAACTTTCTCCAAGTTTGGAGAACCTAAACTGTGGATTGGACTCTATCGGGCGACAGGGACTTCTCCCTGGATCTGGTCCGATCAGAGCCAATCTGGGTTCAGATTTTGGGCTAATCGGACAGCCAAACAATTATGCTGGAAAACAGTTTTGTGTGTACATTGCTCATGATGGATCCTGGAACGACTATTTGTGTCAGGAAAAATTGCCATTTATATGCCATGGTAAGTTGTTTGCATATTAACTCAACCCTAAAACCGTATTCTGGACAAATGTGGGCAAAATAGCTTTGATTTATTTTTTAAAAAATACTTCCCTTGATCTGAGCGGTACAAGACTTGGCTACTTTTCCTAAGTTTGCCTCCTGAACACACACAATTTTTTTTTTGGACTCAATTCTACAATGTTAAGTGGGTGAAAAAAAAAAAAAACTCCTTAATCTTGTATTTGGGTCAAAAATGGGCACCCATAGAAATGAATGGGAAAAACTATAATTTAGAGCATTATAAATACCGAAATAATTATAAATAAGCCGAAATAAGACACCAGGTGACAGCAAAGCCACTTCATCTTTAGGTTTTAGCTTCTAAGAACTTACTGGAATGATATTTTAATGTAGTTAAAAAAATAAAATAAAACATACAAATAAGCATAATTTACATAGATAAAATATGGTACTTTTTGAAGAAAATAAATTCTAAAAACCCCCAAAATAAAAACAAAACACCATAAATGGATAGACAAAACTTTATCAAAGACAGTGATATAACATTTCGTGAGCTTAGAATTATAAGGTTCTATCTCCGTTTAGGGTAGTTCTGAGATATTGAGCATCAAAGTTTTTACATCCCACCTGGCAAAACTGTTATGTAGTATACATTTCTATTATAGCTTTATCTATTAATCTTTTTTTTACAAAAATAACACCACACAGGCATTAATAAACACCTAATGGATCAGATTATGTCAAAAACTCAATTTCGACCAAAAGTGGAGATAGAACCTTATAATTCTAAGCTCACGATTTATAATAAATAAAAATTAGGATCACACCTGAGTCCCCTGTGCCCACATTTGTCCACGATTACAGGATTAAGGGCAATAAAGTGAATACGGTTTGAGGGCTACATGCTAATCGGATTGATTTTTTAAAGCAAAATAAAACAAAACAAAAATGACCAAATATAGAGATACAAGGTTTCCACCTGACAGGAATGATATATATTTTTATTTGTAGCATTTATTTTTATTTATTGTTTTCTTTTTCCGTTATAATCCGTGATAATCCTCCACGGCACACCTGACAGCCTGTCACGGCACAATGATAACGAGGAAAATAACGAGGAATAAGGAAACACAAAAATAAAAAGGAAACTCATGTTAACTCATGATGAACTAATACATTTAACTGTTCTGAACAAATGAGACTGTAAAGTGTTTTAAGGAAATTGGCTTGTCATTTTCGCTAATTTTCCCTTCTTTATTAACCTGAGAACTTCATCATGTGTGTATCTAACACAGAGATGAAGAGACAGATCGTGAGATTGGAGGTGAAATCAAGTCGAAATTTGATTTTGAATGATCCTGAAGTGAAGAAAGAGATTTTACTAAAGGTTAGTTCAATATACTAAACATTGAAAATATACTGAAGAGTTACCAAGAGCCTTGTGTGATAATGCTCTGTGTTCTTCAGATAGAGCAGATACTGAAAGAGAAAGGACTGACAGAAGAAGCCAAACTGTCGTGGAAAGTGATTTCTGGAGATGTCTTTCAGAGAACGTGTTGTCAGAAGAATGACGGTTCTCAGACGCCCTGCAGCGGAATCAGGAACTGATCCGATCTTAGCGAGATATTTCTGTTAGCTGGGTTGCTAAAGCTACAAAAAATGTGTATGTTTTGTATAACAATAAATCATCCTGACATCTATAGCCACAATATGAATGCATTTGCATTGCTAGTTGAGTCTTCTGAACTCAAACAAACAAACAAACAAACTAGCAAAATAACTGTACATTGTACCTCAGAATTTAATCTAGATGTGCTGGGTTTGACAGAAACCTGGCTAAAAACAAACGATTACTTTTAATGTGTCCACCCACAAGATTACCGTTATAAACATCACCCTCGTCTGAAAGGGTGTTGCAGTGATTTATAGTAATATCCTCAAAACCCCTAAGAAATCTAGTTAATATATATATTTTAAATACACTTCTTTTGATTGGTGCTTAGTGTAAAAATATATAGTGTAAATGATAAATCACGTTTGAGAGTTCTGCTGACTACTGTATACAGGCCACCAGGGCACCATAAAGATTTTATCAAATAATTTGCAGACTTTCTATCAGAGTTAGTCCTGTCTACAGATAAAGCACTAATAGTTGGTGACTTTAATAAACATGTAGATTGTTTGTTTATTGTTAAAAGGATCCCCATTAGCTGTCACCAAAGTGAGAAGCTAGTCTTCCTGGGCTCCACAAGAGAAATAAGTACATCAATTACATCACAATGATAATCTAAAACATTGTAGACATCATTATAAACATCATCAAAAATTTATCAAAATACATTATTACAATGTTACCATCATTATTCCATTCATACATTCTCTACTCACAACTCTAATTCTTATATCACCTGAAAGAGACATTTTACGTCTATTCAATGGACAATTGTTCCAATGATAAATGGCACGATAAATAACTGTTCTCTTTAAAGCATTTGAATTTGGACGTGGCAACATCAGCTCACCTAGTCAAATAAGAATGAACCTGATCACACCTAACAATTTGGTTATGTAAAAAACTGGTTGAGATGAAATGACAGTTTTGTAAATGTAAATGTAAATGTACTTTATTTATATAGCACCTTACATCAGCCGATAGGTGAACCAAAGTGCTTTACAACAGAATAAACAACAAATTCAAACAACCAGTAACACAAATACAATAATAAATGAGAAAACAGTAAGAAAAATAAATAAAAAATAAAATCCATATAAACATGCCATCACACTACTAGGTCCTGAAAGCCATTTTAAAAAGATGCGTTTTTAGTCTTGATTTGAAAAGGCTCAGGTCAGTAACAATGCGCAATTCACTGGGGAGCTTATTCCAGAGCTTAGGTCCAGAAACGGAAAAAGCACGGTCACCCCAGTGTTTAAGTTTTGACCTGGGCACTTCCAGCATAAGCTGATTGGACGACCTCAACGTCCTACCATAATTTCGGATGGTCAGCATATCTAATATATAAGATGGGGCAAGGCCGTTAAGAGCTTTAAAGACGAACAATAAAATTTTATAATGAATTCTAAAATATACCGGGAGCCAATGGAGAGAAAAAAGAATCGGAGTTATGTGGTCTCGTTTTTTAGTGCTCGTTAACAGACGGGCCGCTGCATTTTGGACAAGTTGGAGACGGCCAACAGCAGACTGGGAGACACCAATATACAAGGCATTGCAGTAATCCAGTCTAGAGCTTATTAACGCGTGAATAGCCTTCTCAAGGTCATGACGGTTTAAAAACGATTTTACATTTGCCAGAAGACGCAGTTGAAAAAAGCTCAACCTAACCACATTGTCAATCTGTTTGTTAAATTTAAAGGAACTATCAAAAATCACTCCTAAGTTTCTTACCGTCTGCCTGGCAGTCGAAATCCATGGACCAAACCCGTTAGACACAGATTCTCCAAACACAATGTATTCAGTTTTATCCTCATTTAAGTGCATAAAATTTTGGGCAAACCACTGCTTAATGTCTGTGATGCAGTCAACTAAGGTACCTTGTACATCACCAGGCTTCAATGGCAGATAAATTTGCAGATCATCTGCATAACAGTGAAAAGATAGATTGTGCCTGGCTATGATTGACCCTAGTGGTAACATGTATAATGAAAACAAAATAGGGCCAAGAATGGAACCTTGCGGGACTCCACAGGAGAGAGAGGCAGAAGAAGAAGACAAATCACCAATCATCACAGAGAAAGTTCTATTTGATAGGTATGACATAAACCACTTAAGTGCAGTGCCATGATTTGGCAGCTGAAAGGGTCATTAGTTGTCAGGGAAAGTTCATCTGTTAACATTGGCCAGACACGGCCTTGGGTGTCATAAAAATGGAAATCTCTGCTGACACTCTTTGAATGTTATTTTCAATGCAAAATATGCATGTCTGCAGACACTTCACGTAAAAAGTTTCCAAACAGAGCAGCACAGGCTTTACAAAGAGCAGTTCAGTTGTGCATCAGTGTGTTCATTTGTTGGCGTTTCATCATGATGAGGACTGATTTGATCTTTGTGCTGTTGGCAGGTGAGTTTATGATATTGAACAGCATCTTAAACGAGTATGAATATGATTGTCAAGAAATTAAATTAACCTTTTTGACTTAAAATATTTACCATTGGCCTTGAAGGGGTGGGCGATATGACAATTTATCACAATATAGTTATTTTTGCTTTAAAGCAGCATTATGTTATTTTTGAAATTGTGCTCTCGGGGTCCCCCTACAGTTGGGAAACAGTATTGTCTTCTACTACTGTCGTAAAATCTGTCACGGTTACACCAGGGATTACACGCGTGCATTTTGTTAACAAGTGATACCCCGGAACTCTGCAGAGGAAGGAGTTCTCTCAGCTCGGGCAGACTCAGTGTTGCGTATGAAATGTCTTCATCACAGGTACATTGGCATATATTTCAGCCTGTCTTATGAATATAATGTCATGGGCTTTATTTTTCAAACATCAAATGATTACGTAGTTCAAGTTTACAAGCCAGCATCTTTATAGTAACGGTAGCCTATTGGCTATTGGCTACTGTTTTACATAATGGATATGCTAATTCAATGTTTGTATGGTAGATCATAGCCATATCGTCAATATTATAACATTAAGCTGCAATGAATCTGCAAATTTAAAAAATTGATTTGGATTATAGCCTGAGGCAAGACACTTTCACCAGAAAAATAAATAAACATGATTTTCAGCCTGCAGACATAGGATAGTTATCCTGACTGATTATTTTGTCCGTTTTATCATGTATTAATTACTTGCACTTATTGGTTTTATTTGCTGCTTCAGCCATGACGACATACAGAGGGAAAAGAAAAACTCTCGTTGGGCTCTCGCGCCGAAGTGGGGGAAGTGACGTATGCCGTAAAGCGGTCGAATTTTGTAGTTGTTTTTGTGCTCGGGTTCCTATCCGCCCTTGAAGTTACAGAGCGCCAGTAAAAGCGATACAGACCCCGTCAGGCTGTGGCAGACCTGCATTCAACCTATTGTAAGTCGATGTACCATCTCAAAGGGTTTTGGAAAATATTCTAAAGGTTGAAAAATTTGCATAGTGCTGCTTTAAATAAGCGATTTCCATTTTGCCACTCATAGTTGAAGTGTACCTATGATGAAAATTACAGACCATTCTAAGTTCGGAGAACTAGCACAATCAGTGGCTGACTAAATACTTTTTGGCCCCACTGTATTTAAGAAAACAAACTACAATAGAACAAATAGGCTGCTACATAAATTGTATTAAGTAATCAAATGTATAAAAACATTGCATTGTCTTCACTGTGTAAATTAAATATATATTTATTCTTGCAAAAGTGAGAGAGCTGTGAGAGATTTTCTCCCTTGTTCGATCTTTGATTAACATTAATAACGACAGCAGGTTTATTAGGCTGCTGTCACTTTAAGGGACAAATTCTGTATTTTACACTTAATGCCCTGTTTTAAGATCGTTTCTGATGAAATAGAACAGTTAAGACTGAAATTTGGACACCTCTGATAATCTCACACAAACACTGCCGAAAGATGCTTTCCAACAGGTTTTACCATTACGTTATAATCCAAGTCAAGTCAAGTCAATGGAGCTTAAACCCAAACTACGATAAACCCTGTTGGAAAGCATATTTTGCAGTGATTTTTGTGATTGCACAGATCTATTATACTCATGCATTTTCTTTCTCATCGGTTTACATTGACTGAAGTCATAAATGCCGTGTGACGGATTAATGTCTCCACAGCTCTGAGCTCCGCGGTCAATTCCCATGTATTTTACGTTATTCCTGAGAAAATGAACTGGATAAATGCACAGACGTACTGCAGACAGATAAACACACTGATCTCGACCACCATTGACGACCAGGTGGAACTTGCTGAGCTGTTGAAAACTTTCTCCAAGTTTGGAGACCCTGAAACTGTGGATTGGACTCTATCGGGCGACAGGGACTTCTCCCTGGATCTGGTCCGATCAGAGCGAATCCGGGTTCAGATTTTGGGCTAACGGACAGCCAAACAATTATGCTGGAAAACAGTTTTGTGTGTACATTGCTCATGATGGATCCTGGAATGACTATTTGTGTCAGGAAAAATTGCCATTTATATGCCATGGTAAGTTGTTTGCATATTAACTCAACCCTAAAACCGTATTCTGGACAAATGTGGGCAAAATAGCTTTGATTTATTTTTTAAAAATACTTCCCTTGATCTGAGCGGTACAAGACTTGGCTACTTTTCCTAAGTTTGCCTCCTGAACACACACAATTTTTTTTTTGGACTCAATTCTACAATGTTAAGTGGGTGAAAAAAAAAAAAAACTCCTTAATCTTGTATTTGGGTCAAAAATGGGCACCCATAGAAATGAATGGGAAAAACTATAATTTAGAGCATTATAAATACCGAAATAATTATAAATAAGCCGAAATAAGACACCAGGTGACAGCAAAGCCACTTCATCTTTAGGTTTTAGCTTCTAAGAACTTACTGGAATGATATTTTAATGTAGTTAAAAAAATAAAATAAAACATACAAATAAGCATAATTTACATAGATAAAATATGGTACTTTTTGAAGAAAATAAATTCTAAAAAACCCCAAAATAAAAACTAAACACCATAAATGGATAGACAAAACTTTATCAAAGACAGTGATATAACATTTCGTGAGCTTAGAATTATAAGGTTCTATCTCCGTTTAGGGTAGTTCTGAGATATTGAGCATCAAAGTTTTTACATCCCACCTGGCAAAACTGTTATGTAGTATACATTTCTATTATAGCTTTATCTATTAATCTTTTTTTTACAAAAATAACACCACACAGGCATTAATAAACACCTAATGGATCAGATTATGTCAAAAACTCAATTTCAACCAAAAGTGGAGATAGAACCTTATAATTCTAAGCTCACGATTTATAATAAATAAAAATTAGGATCACACCTGAGTCCCCTGTGCCCACATTTGTCCACGATTACAGGATTAAGGGCAATAAAGTGAATACGGTTTGAGGGCTACATGCTAATTCGGATTAATTTTTTAAAGCAAAATAAAACAAAACAAAAATGACCAAATATAGAGATACAAGGTTTCCACCTGACAGGAATGATATATATTTTTATTTGTAGCATTTATTTTTATTTATTGTTTTCTTTTTCCGTTATAATCCGTGATAATCCTCCACGGCACACCTGACAGCCTGTCACGGCACAATGATAACGAGGAAAATAACGAGGAATAAGGAAACACAAAAATAAAAAGGAAACTCATGTTAACTCATGATGAACTAATACATTTAACTGTTCTGAACAAATGAGACTGTAAAGTGTTTTAAGGAAATTGGCTTGTCATTTTCGCTAATTTTCCCTTCTTTATTAACCTGAGAACTTCATCATGTGTGTATCTAACACAGAGATGAAGAGACAGATCGTGAGATTGGAGGTGAAATCAAGTCGAAATTTGATTTTGAATGATCCTGAAGTGAAGAAAGAGATTTTACTAAAGGTTAGTTCAATATACTAAACATTGAAAATATACTGAAGAGTTACCAAGAGCCTTGTGTGATAATGCTCTGTGTTCTTCAGATAGAGCAGATACTGAAAGAGAAAGGACTGACAGAAGAAGCCAAACTGTCGTGGAAAGTGATTTCTGGAGATGTCTTTCAGAGAACGTGTTGTCAGAAGAATGACGGTTCTCAGACGCCCTGCAGCGGAATCAGGAACTGACCGATCTTAGCGAGATATTTCTGTTAGCTGGGTTGCTAAAGCTACAAAAAATGTGTATGTTTTGTATAACAATAAATCATCCTGACATCTATAGCCACAATATGAATGCATTTGCATTGCTAGTTGAGTCTTCTGAACTCAAACAAACAAACAAACAAACTGCAAAATAACTGTACATTGTACCTCAGAATTTAATCTAGATGTGCTGGGTTTGACAGAAACCTGGCTAAAAACAAACGATTACTTTTAATGTGTCCACCCACAAGATTACCGTTATAAACATCACCCTCGTCTGAAAGGGTGTTGCAGTGATTTATAGCAATATCCTCAAAACCCCTAAGAAATCTAGTTAATATATATATTTTAAATACACTTCTTTTGATTGGTGCTTAGTGTAAAAATATATAGTGTAAATGATAAATCACGTTTGAGAGTTCTGCTGACTACTGTATACAGGCCACCGGGCACCATAAAGATTTTATCAAATAATTTGCAGACTTTCTATCAGAGTTAGTCCTGTCTACAGATAAAGCACTAATAGTTGGTGACTTTAATAAACATGTAGATTGTTTGTTTATTGTTAAAAGGATCCCCATTAGCTGTCACCAAAGTGAGAAGCTAGTCTTCCTGGGCTCCACAAGAGAAATAAGTACATCAATTACATCACAATGATAATCTAAAACAATTAAAACATTGTAGACATCATTATAAACATCATCAAAAATTTATCAAAATACATTATTACAATGTTACCATCATTATTCCATTCATACATTCTCTACTCACAACTCTAATTCTTATATCACCTGAAAGAGACATTTTACGTCTATTCAATGGACAATTGTTCCAATGATAAATGGCACGATAAATAACTGTTCTCTTTAAAGCATTTGAATTTGGACGTGGCAACATCAGCTCACCTAGTCAAATAAGAATGAACCTGATCACACCTAACAATTTGGTTATGTAAAAAACTGGTTGAGATGAAATGACAGTTTTGTATTAAAAATCAATCTTTTCTCCACCATTAGCCATGATAGTCGATGGTGCTGATAACATTTGTTCTTATAGGACAATGTAATACTAACCTTGCAGATCTATTTTGGACAGTTTGTAATTTATTTAGTTGACCCCTGGATATAGATGAACATACTGGGGCACAATAATCCAGGTGACATATTAAAGATTTAGCCACCTGTCCAACGATGTATAAGAAAGACATTTCCTCACCATTGAAAAACCACAACCCATCTTCTTAACTATCATATCAACATGTTCTGCCCATGACAGCTGATTATCTATTATTGTGCCCAGTAATTTTACTTCATCTACCTGTTCTATAGGTTCCCCAGACACATTCAAACTCATATTTGGTGTTGATGACAGTTTATAACTGGATCCAAAGATAATTGATTTGGTTTTAGAGATATTCAGCACCAACTTATTTCTTTTTATCCAATCAAAAACCCTATTTAACTCAGCAGACAAAATATTGTTCAGTTCACTGACAATGTGGAATCATCAGCATACATTTGTACAGTAGCTTTACACAAAACTAATGGTAAATCATTTGTAAAAATGCTCTATAAAAGTGGTCCAAGGCAGCTACCTTGCGGGACCCCACAGTCCAAAACCTTAGAACGAGAGCAGCTGCCATTGTTATAAACTCGTTGCGTCATACTCGTGAGATAACTCTTCATAAATCATATGGCAATTGGACTAAATCCATAACTTTCTAGTTTACCAATGAGTAGATTGTAATCTATGACATCAAAGGCCGCACTGAAATCAAGTAACACTGCATCAGTCATCTTTAACTTATCAATTTCCTTAAGCCAATCATCTGTCATTACTGTAAGGGCAGAACAAGATGAATGATTATGTCTATAAGCATGTTGAAAGTCCGAGATCAAGCCATTACAGTTAAAGTATTTCTGTATTTGTGAGTGAACTATTCTCTCCATCAGTTTACTAAGAACTGGGAGAATAGTGATAGGTCTACTGTTCTTCCCAGTGAATGCTAGTCTGCCATCTTTAGACAAGGTAATAATTTTACCTTCTTTCAGATAGTGGGAAAAACACCGTCATTAGGGCCCGAGCACTAACTGTGCGAGGACCCTATTGAAACGGTTATGATTATATATATTTTTTTCTTTCTGCAAAGTAAGCGCCATTTTCGCGGCTGCAACATGCTCAAAAACTCACCAAATTTGGCACGCATGTCAGGACTGGTGAAAAATTTCGTATTTTGTGGCTTTAGAGGATGGGCGTGGCAAAATGGCTCGCTGAGCGCCACCTAGAAAATTGGAAAAAATTCGCCCCTCATCCACGTTCAACCTACATGCACAAAATTTGGTGGGGACATGTATCATATCAAGGCACACAAAAAAGCCTCAAGAACCCATACCCTAAACTCAACAGAAATTGCACCATTTTGAATTTGGTGGCCATTTTGGGACAATTTACACACTCCGTACTTTAACATATTTTAAAGGACCGCAAACATAGTAAGTTGCCAGATCAAGTAATTTACGATTCAGCATGTCAGTACCCACAGAACTGTGTTCAGGCAGGGACTTCAACAACTTCCTTACTTCCCGTTCCTCTACACTATTAAACTGGAAAGTGCCACTCTTATCTAACATCACATTATTTTTAATGAGCTTTATGTAATTAGAATCAATATTGTCCATATTCTGCCCTAGTACTTGGACCTTATTTACGAAGAAATCATTAAAATAATTTGCTATATCAGCTGGTTTGGCCAGAAATTTGCCTTCTGATTCCACATAGGAATCCGCTCCAGTTCCGTCTCCTCATTATTTCATTAAGTGTTTTCCAGAGCTCTTTACCATCTTGTTTTACAGCATTTATTCTCTGCATATAATATTGTTTTTTCATCGATTTATTCAGTACTTGACAGAGTCTATCCTCCACCAATCCAGTCTTTACTAATATAGATTAAACTTTATCTCTTTCTTTCATGAGGCTCTTTATAGTCTCATTCAGCCATAGGTTGCTTTTACAATACACTTTCTCATAGGGGCATGCCTGTCAACAATCTTCATAAAGCTTTCCATAAAGATATTTAAGGAGGCCTCAGGCTCCTCAGCAGCACACACTTCAGTCCAAATAATATCACCAACATCTGCCAAAAAACTTTGCGGAATAAATTTCTTAAACATCCTTTTATGTACTATATTGACCTTACATTTAGGAATTTTAGTTTCCCTGGTAATTGCTATGAAATTATGATCACTGAAACCCACAGATCGAGAAACTGGTTTAGTGCAGCATTCAGGAATATTTGTGTAAATATGGTCTATGCAAGTAGCAGTAGTATGGCCAGCACTATTAGTAAAGACTCTAGTTGGTTGAGAGAATCATCTGAGACAAATTACAAGCATCGATCAATAAAACCATCTTTTGTTTCATTGGACATTGATTCGCAAACCAGTCTATGTTCATATCCCCAAATAAAAAAATATCACAGTTCACCTCAGTAACTTTTTCAATTAACACACATAAATCATTCAGATATTGCACATCAGTCCCAGGAGGCCTATAGCAACAGCCGATCAGCACCGGTTTAAGGTGTGGAAACTTTTGACCCATAAAGATTCTAAACCAATTGAGATAAACAGTGTTGCCGGAAAGTTATCTCTGATATATAATGCTGTACCACCCCCAGGTTTATTCCTATCCCTTTTTATACATCATAGCCATCAATAGACAATAGCATCCAGATGGGTCTCTGATACTGCCAAGATATGAATGGAGTTTTCTTTAATCAGATAATTAAGTTCAAATACCTTATTTCTGATGCTGCAGACATTCAAATGGGCCATAACGAGACCCTTTGAAATAGGAAGGAGATTTCTCCTCAAACCAGAGAACTAGTCTCTCGCTCCAGCTCCTGTCTCCAACTCCAGTTCCTGGCCATTGGTGCCTTTCTAATCCTTATGCTTTTGGGCAGGTGGATGGACAATAAGCTTGTCATGTTGGATGTAGGCTATGTCACCTCGCTTTCTGGCCGCTTTCATGGCTGGAATGAGTTCCTTGCGCTTTTGCCTGACGGCTTCAGTGTAGTCCTCATTCACATAGATGTTAGTCCCTTTCAGATCCTTAGTTTTTCCCAGAATAGCCATTTTATCTTTGTATCTGAGGAATTTAATCATAATAAGCCTTGGTCTCTTTCCCAAATATCCGGATGGATTGCCAGTCCTATGTGCATGTTCAATCACCATCTGACTACTATCCAGGTGAAGTTTCTCATTTATCACACATCTGACTTTGTCTTCAGTCTCCTTCCAGCTTTCATTTTGGGCCTCAGGAATGCCATCCACAACAAGTTTATTCCTTCTTGTTTGCTTTCTCAGTCATCTCTGCCAATGTTCTCTGCATTGTTTTGGTTTCAGCACAAGCAATTGTTCTCTCAGACTCATTTTTCTTTAAAAGATCATCAATGTCCTTCTGGGAGAATTGCAGACTGCTTCTCAGCTCCTGTGTCTCCTTGGTCAATCTGTCAATCCGAGTGTTCACACTGTTCACAATTAGTTCCACAACAGTCTTAAAGTTGCTTTCTTGCTGCTGCAGAAGTTGCATAAATAGTTATTTTTGTTGACTCATTAGATCTCTTAACTGTGAAAGTGACACCAACCCCTCTCCATTGCTTTGGTCCTTCTTAGGTGGCTTAGGTGGATGGTGTGCTCAGATTCTCTGCTAGGAGATCCTCAGGCTTCGGCTGACAAAGTAGGCCGAGATAGTATCCACCAAAAATCTCAGAGTGTGAATATCATCCACTGCTTTTCACTAAGTTTATTATAAAATATAGAATCTCAGAGTGGATATAAGAAAAAACATTTAAATTCTTTTGTTAAATAAACACTTAAAGTGTAGTGAACTGTTACAACTGAGAATCTGTGTGGTGGCACAGGAAACAGGAAGTGACTGCCTGGATAATGAAAAAGATGCATTGGGATTGGCATTTTAAGACATTAAAAACTCTATTGGAGTTAGACAACACGTGTTAGGACCCACTCATTGTCGTAATCATACTCTAGATCCAGAACCGGACAGGATCGCAGTACTTTTACTTGACTTAGTACAGTACTTAAAGGACGACTTCATCTTTTGTGTGATGTACAATAAACTTTATTAAACAGTATATGTTTGATCATCATTCGGACCTGGTCCGAAACAACAGATTTGTAGGCTATTAATAAATAATGGATACATACAAGCAGATGACAAATATATTATAATAACCATAATTAAACTAATAAACTATACCTGTTCCATCTCAATACAGCACTGTGACTCTGTAGGCATTATTGTCCGACTGGAAATGAACACAATTACAGAGAGTTTCTGATATTAGCATCATTCCAATTGTCCTGAGAGACTCAGCGTGAGCTCATGAAGCTCCGCCCCCTGTGCCGGCAGCAGCAGCTCATTTGCATTTAAAGGGCACACATTAAACCAGCGCGTTTTCTGAGCGCCAAATAATTACCACACATACACCACATATATTTTGATCAAACCCTATATTTTATTTTAATTTTGAAAAAAAAGTAAATTACTCCTGCTCCTGATAGCCATTATATTCGATCCAGTCATTAAATAAAATCAATTTAATTTATTCTGTCTGTTGTATTTAGTCTGTATGTATTTTGGACTCTTCTTAGGGTGCATTTCTGCCATTCAGATTTTAATTAGTTCCTCTTTAATGGAAAGTGAATCTAAAATACATGCCACAACTCAGGTCTCAGGAGTTTAAGATAGATCCACTGTCCTCACATGAGGACATACTTTTATGCAAAAACTACTTCCTGTACAAAAACAAATTTTAGTTTTTATACTTATTAGGTCCTACTTTCCCAAATAACAAGAACAATTATAAAATGCACACCAGGCAAACTCTCAGGAGGTTAAAATGAAAATGACATCATGAAATGACCACTATAACCAGTAGATGGCAGCAGAGGACTAGTTTGCTCATACAGTGGTGCAAGGATGTCACTTGCAGTTCACATCACACTGGTTCCCTCAAAAACACGATAGGATTTTCCCATAGGCTTTTGAATTATCAATAGAAATAAGCTCTGTAATCAGGGGTGTTTCTAGGTTTTAAAAACATCAGTGGCTGAACCTGAAACATCAGGGGCTGGGGTGGGTAATAAGAAAACATGATGGATAATGTATATTGCAGGCCTATATGCAGGGTCAGACTGGTTAAGAAAAAAATATCCCTGGCACTGTAACCAGAGCCGTTGAAAACAGAGTTACGACACTTCCATTGACCGCCATGGGAACTTTAGAATGCGAAAGTAATGCGTGTCGTGGAGCAGCTGATAGTTCCAAACACTTATATTTCCAGCACTGAACCCCATTCATTTTCAGTGTTTCCGAAATATGCTCGCTGATAAGTTCATGAAACTTTGGAGGTATCCAAAGCACATCAACTGACCACAGGGGTTCCCCAGGGTTCAGTGCTTGGGCCGCTCCTCTTCTCCATTAACACCACATCCCTGAGACCCATCATACAGGCACATGGTTTCTCTTACCATTGCTATGATTTGCTCGATTCTTCCTCAATCACCCCATCAAGGTCAGTCAGAAATCTTGGAGTAATATTTGATGACCAGCTGACCTTCTCAGAGCATATTACAAAGACAGCTCGATCATGCAGGTTTGCTATGCACAACATCAGGAAGATCAGGCCTTTCCTAACTGGCAACACAGCTTCTTGTCCAGGCCCTGGTCATTTCTAGGCTTGATTACTGCAATGCTCTTCTGGCTGGACTTTTACAAACCTTTGCAACTAAACCTCTACAAATGATCCAGAATGCTGCTGCTCATATGGTCTTCAACGAGCCCAAAAGGGCCCACGTCACTCCTCTGTTCATCTCTCTGCACTGGCTGCCACTCGCTGCTCGCATCAATTTCAAGGCATTGACTCTTGCTTACAGATTGACCACTGGCTCAGCTCCCCCTCCAACTTCCACTCGCTCCTACGAGTCTACATCCCAAACCAGAAGCCTACGATCGATCAATGAGCGTCAGCTCGTAGTACCATCACAAAGAGCCTCAAAATCACTCTCTAGAACATTCTCATTCACAGGCAGAATCCCTGACAGCATTCAAAAGACAACGGAACACTCATCTCTTCCATGAGAACTTAATATAAAAAAAATAAAAAAATAAAAAAATAAATAAAATTATTTAAATCCTCACTTGCCTGATTTATGCTACTCTGAGCAATGTTTGAACTTTGTATTTTGAGCACTTCTTGTTTTGTTATTGCCTCTTCACGATGACTTGTTTGGTTGATTCCTCAGATGTAAGTGGCTTTGGATAAAAGCGTCTGCTAAATGACTAAATGAAAACAAATGTAAATAATAAATCAACTCCATAGCTGATTCCACATGATCAAGGGCTCAGGACGTTCCAGTTCAGCCCATTGCAGTTTCCGCAAGTAGAACAATAACTAAGACAATTATGAAGAAACAGTTAAAATACATTAAATGTGAAGTGTCACGCAGGGAATTGTGGGAATGTCAATTTACATTTTTTCACTGTAAATTATACAATGACTTCTTCTTTTTCACTTCCAAAAACTGTAAATTTAACAGTATTTTACAGTAAAATTACATTAAACGTACCATTATTTATATCACAGTTATTTACCGTATATAGTAAGGAAACTTTCTGTTAACCAATTAACAGTTTTTCACTGTAGCATTTTTACAGTCGTTTACTGTTAAAATCACGATCATTTTTACAGGGTAGCTTGAAGGTGAGTAAATTATGGGATAATTTAACATTTTTGGTGAAATAACCTTCTTAAAAGGTACGCTCTCAGACGTTTGGCTAACGTTGGCATATCTCTGGCATATGGTTCTCTCACATGTCAAATGTCATTGAACATCAGTCGTGGAAAGGAATTCCGAAACATTGTAGCTGGATGTTCAGTTGTTCACTTACATTTCTTTTTATGTTAATCATCGTTTCAGAGAACATTCAAAAGAAACATTCCCATTTTGTTTGGAAAATGAAAAAAGGATATGTTTTCTCAATGTTCGCACAGCCAAGAAAAATATTTAAAACACTAGATGGTCATTTAACCAAACATGTCATTAGTTGGGCTTCTTTTCACTATATTTTGCATTTGGCAGCTGAAGGGTCATTAGTTGTCAGGGAAAGTTCATCTGTTAACATTGGCCAGACACGGCTTGGGTGTCATAAAAATGGAAATCTCTGCTGACACTCTTTGAATGTTATTTTCAATGTAAAATATGCATGTCTGCAGACGCTTCATGTAAAAAGTTTCCAAACAGAGCAGCACAGGCTTCACAAGGTGGACGGATCCCACACAACCTTTCTTCTCCCTGAAAAGAGCAGTTCAGTTGTGCATCAGTGTTCATTTGTTGGCGTTTCATCATGATGAGGACTGATTTGTGCTGTTGTCAGCTGAGTTCATGATATTGAATCTGTATCTTAAATGAGTATGAATATGATTTTCACGAAATTCAATAATGGGTTATGCAGATTCCCAAATTGAAATATTTACCCTTGGCCTTGATAGGGGTGGACGATATGACAAAATCTTTCAACAAGATACAAGAAATTTTATTTCATGAAAACAAATAAGGTTTGCTTTAAATAAGGTTTTTATGATAACAATTTTGTAAACCATTGAAATATCAACATTCTCAATATCACAAAAACTATTAGTCTAAGTATTAATAAAGCAAGCTTACTGAAGACAAGTAGGCTAAACCGTGATAAAGAAAGAACAAAGATATTAATTACAAGTATATAGGAAGACAAACTACAATAGAACAAATAAGCTGCTACATAAATTGTATAAAGTAATCAAATGTATAAAAACACAGCTTAGTCTTCACTGTGTATAACAATTATACATTTATTCTTATTAAAATTTCAAAAGTTTAAGATCAGAATTGATCTTAAAACAGGGCTTTAAGTGTAAAATACCGAACTTGTCCTTTAAGACCGACTGCACAGATCTGATATACTCATGCGTTTTCTTTCTCAACTGTTTGACTTGAGACAGCGATTTCAAAGCGTGTTTTTGACAAATAAACTTGAAGTGAATTGAATTGAATTTGAGACTGTCTTTGGTTCACTGCCGTTTTAAGCAGAAAATACTCAGCAATGCTGTCTACTTATGAATTTATACATGGTTCGTCTAAAAGCGTATTAAAAACAACACCACATGGACACATATACAACAATAAAAACTTGATTTTCATTCCTACTTTAACTATCAATTAGAATAAAACTTTGTTGTTGTAAATGGTAGTTTTTTATTGCATCATGAACACTATAATCATCTTTAGGCAGGCATCAGTTTCAACTCTGTAGGAGTTATTTAAATGAGCATATGCTAAATTAACGTGACTGTCATTCTGACCGCACAAAATCACAGAAGTGATGTGTTCACACAAACAAAAAAATGTAAAAACGCTTTACAAACGTGCATTTTTCATTCATCAAAACTGATACTACTGCAAGTTACCATGAAAGGAACTGAAGCAAATTCTAGAGCTGAGGAAGTGCTAATGATTGAGGAAAATATTTTTGTAAATATAGTTATTGTCACATATACACTGACCTAAAGCATTATTAGGAACACCATACTAAAACTGTGTTTGACCCTCTTTCGCCTTCAGAACTGCCTTAATTCTACGTGGCCTTGATTCGACAAGGTGCTGAAAGCATTCTTTAGAAATGTTGGCCCATATTGATAGGATAGCATCTTGCAGTTGATGGAGATTTGTGGGATGCACATCCAGGCACGAAGCTCCCGTTCCACCACATCCCAAAGATGCTCTATTGGGTTGAGATCTGGTGACTGTGGGGCCATTTTAGTACAGTGAACTCATTTTCATGTTCAAGAAACCAACTTGAAATGATTGGAGCTTTGTGACATGGTGCATTATCCTGCTGGAAGTAGCCATCAGAGGATGGGGACATAGTGGCCATAAAGGGATGGACATGGTCAGAAACAATGCTCAGGCATTTAAACGATGCCCGATTGGCACTAAGGGGCCTAAAGTGTGCCAAGAAAACATCCCCACACCATTACACCACCAGCAGCAGCAGCCTGCACAGTGGTAACAAGGCATGATGGATCCATGTTCTCATTCTGTTTACGCCAAATTCTGACTCTACCATCTGAATGTCTCAACAGAAATCGAGACTCATCAGACCAGGCAACATTTTTCCGGTCTTCAACCATCCAATTTTGGTGAGCTCTTGCAAATTGTCGCCTCTTTTTCCTATTTGTAGAGGAGATGAGTGGTACCCGGTGGGGTCTTCTGCTGTTGTAGCCCATCCGCCTCAAGGTTGTGTGTGTTGTGGCTTCACAAATGCTTTGCTGCATACCTCGGTTGTAACGAGTGGTTATTTCAGTCAAAGTTGCTCTTCTATCAGCTTGAATCAGTCGACCCATTCTCCTCTGACCTCTAGCATCAACAAATGTAAGGCAAAACAAATGTAAATAATAAATCTACTCCATAGCTGATTCCACATGATCAAGGGCTTAGGACGTTCCAGTTCAGCCCATTCCAGTTTCCGCTCAGTAGTGGGCACTCGTAGAACATAAGCAAGGACGTACATCCAACTCAAGTAAACAAGATGGTGGGAAGTTGGCGAGTGAAGGGCATGACAATTTTGGACTGGAACGCAGGCTAATTCATGACCTTTGTTTTGCTCTATTCTCTTTGCTTAATTGTTCGTCAGTACATCAGGTCACACTTTTGCAGGAATTGTATACATCCATTTCAGGAAGGATATTTGCGCTTTTTGGGCTTCTAATCTCAGGTATTAGGGATGGGAATTGATAAGAATTTAACGATTTCCGATTCCATTATCGAATATTGCTTATCGATCCGATTCCTTATCGATTCTCTTATCGATTCTCATTGGGTGAGGGAATAAGTACAAATTTGTTTGTTTGTTTGAACTTGCTTTAATATCTGATCAGAAGCACAGAGTATACACAAATTATGTAAAACTAACACCATAAAGTATGATATTTTTTAACTTTGAGCAATGATGGAACTATACTTGACTTTTCTTGGGAGCATATAAAACAAAACAGCTCCTTGGACAAAATGAAATGTAATATTGTAGTAGTTATAAACAAAGGTTTATTTTAGTTTAGATTAACATTTGAGGGCAGCAATTGTATTCATAATGTCAAAATACAACCGACGTGATGTTATTTGAAAGCATTATAGCTTACTATTCCTGTCAAACTTACAGATAGTAGTGTTATACAGTAAATCCTTGGTGATGTTGCTGATCTGTGGACACTGGATAGTTCATTCATGTCACAATGTTTCTTCCTGGTTTCCACGTCAGCGCTGTTTGATCCGTTAATAACGGAGAAATGTGAATGTTTCTCACTAGATCTCGCAGCGATGTTATTACTTCAGTGGCGAATTCAAATGTTTTCTTTACTGGATTTGCCGGTGTAGTAACAGTGCTGATGATGAAGATCGGCTCTCGCTGCTTTGGTCCAAACTGATGAACGGTCCGTCATCCAAACAACCACACAATAACGAGTAGCTCAGTTTCGTTCCGTTTACGTTAAATTTGCCATTGATGTAAGGCAATGTTGTGGTCACGCCACACTATGAACGCGCTTGCCACGCGCGGCGCGCCTACATTTGAATAACGAAATGTTGGTCGGCAGGAAAAATGAACCGAACGAACCGCCTCTGCCTTGAAGCCATTTTGCCGCATTCTGAATCAAAACAACATAGCGTGTGTGTGTGACGCCATGACGCATTTACAACGAGCGGAACCGATAAGCAGAATCGTTAAGCAGGCAAGCTAACGGTTCCAAGGAATCGATTCACAAGGCACCGGTTCTGAAGAAGAACCGGTTTCAGTTCCCATCCCTATCAGGTATCATACTCTACTATTATAAAGCTTGGAAGAGCCAGGATATTTTTTTTAGAATAACTCATATAGACCTAGGGTAGCATTGAAGGTAAGTAAATTATGGGATAATTTAACATTTTTGGTGAAATAACCTTCTTAAAAGGTACACTCTCGGACGTTTGGCTAACGTTGGCATAACTCTGGCATATGGTTCTCTCACATGTCAAACGTCATTAAACATCAGTCGTGGAAAGGAATTCTGAAACATTGTAGCTGGATGTTCAGTTGTTCACTTACATTTCTTTTTATGTTAATGCTTGTTTCAGAGAACATTCAATAGAAACATTCCCATTTTGTTTGGAAAATGACAAAAGGAAATGTTTTCTCAATGTTCGCACAGCCAAGAAAAATATTTAAAACACTAGATGGTCATTTAACCAAACATGTCATTAGTTGGGCTTCTTTTCACTATATTTTGCATTTGGCAGCTGAAGGGTCATTAGTTGTCAGGGAAAGTTCATCTGTTAACATTGGTTAGACACGGCTTGGGTGTCATAAAAATGAAAATTTTTGAACGCTTTGAATGTTATTTTCAATGTAAAATATGCATGTCTGCAGACACTTTACGTAAAAAGTTTCCAAACAGAGCAGCACAGGCTTCACAAAGAGCAGTTCAGTTGTGCATCAGTGTTCATTTGTTGGCGTTTCATCATGATGAGGACTGATTTGTGCTGTTGTCAGCTGAGTTTATGATATTGCATCTGTATCTTAAACGAGTATGAATATGATTGTCAAGAAATTCAATAATGGGTTATGCAGGGATTCCCAATTTGTTTTTGTCAGATGAACCCTTTTGACTTAAAATATTTACCCTTGGCCTTGATGGGTGGGCGATATGACAAAATCTTTTAACAAGATACACTCATGAAAACAATATATAAGGACAAAGGAAGACTTTTTCCTTCTCGAAATCCTCTAAGGTGATTGGTCATTCACCCTGAAGGAGGTGTGAACTCTATTGTTCTCAAAAGAATCAAATACCAGTTTCCCCACTCTCTTCAACTCCGCTCTTCAACTTCAAGATCTTCTCTTCTGTCCGTTTAGTTTACATTTACATTTATTCATTTAGCAGACGCTTTTATCCAAAGCAACTTACAAATCAGAACAATAGAAGCAGTTAAACTAACAGTAGGACACTACATTCCTTGAACCAGGTATGTACCTAATATTCGAACAGATATGGAGCCAACTTGGGAACCCACCTATGCTCGCAGGCATCCTGTTTCGGATTCTGTCGAGATATATGTCAGTGGGTTGTTATCGCTCCATACTGTAAAGGGCCAAGATAAGAGGAGGGATTCTTTACAGAGTTTCAAGGGATGTAGTGTAAAAAAAAAAAACATTCCAGAAAAGACATTCCAGCATGTAGTTCCAAAACTGTTGGTAGGGACAGTGTTGAGGAGGGTTCATGATGATGCTGGTCATCAGGGCCAACAAAAGACATTGTATCTGTTAAGACAAGATCATTTTACAAAGTTGACACATGCTTTTTAGTGCCCAAATCAGTCAGCCAAAGCTGTTGCCAAACAGTTATGGAATATTTTTTTTTTAATATACGGTTTCCCCAAACAAATTCACTCTGATCAAGGAGCAAATTTTGAAAGCGCTTTAATTTACGAGCTATTGTCTGTTGACGGTGTGAAAAAGTCACACACCACTCCGTATCACCCAATGGGCAATGGATGGGTGGAAAGATTTAATAGGACTCTCGAAAAATAATTTTTGCGCTGCCCCCTGCAGCTAAGCAAATGTGGCATCGAAAGCTCAAATCACAGACATTTGAGTACAACTGTACGATTCATGAAACTACTGGATATTTGCCTTTTCGACTGGTGTTTGGCAGAACTCCAAGACACCCTGTTGATGTGGTGTTTGGGTCAGTATTGTGAGACAATGATGTTGTTGACTATGATTAGTATGTTAGAGATTTTGCTAAAAGACCTCAAACAAGAGGTCACAATTGCGAGAATGACTGCTGGGAAACAGCTGAAAAGACACGCTCTTTATAACAGAAAGATTAAGGGTGCTCCGATAGATGTTGGGGATTGGGTCCTGTTGGCAAACAAGGGAGAGCGTGGGGAACGAAAATCGTCCAGACCGCTGGAGAGAACAGGTGTAGTTGACAAAAATGCTGAAACTAATACTTATAAAATTGAGAATTCCTTCACAGGCCAAGTTCTGAAAAGTGACCAGAGATTTTAAAAGATGAGGTTGGTAGACAAGGAATAATTGGTAGTCATGATGGTTCCAGTGACTTCAGTGATCTGGACATGAATTCAAATTTGACTGCATTGGATCGGACACCTTCAGATGTTGACTGTCAAAGTGTTGTAGTTACTGTAATGCCAGTTCAATCAGTTAACCAAAATGATGTTCGGAGGATTGATGACTTCAGTAGTGTAAACTAAGTAAACCAAGATGTAATTGAAAGGAATGATTACGTGTTGAATGAGTGTACTAAACATGTGACAGGCATGTTGACCTATGAGTTTGGACAGGCGTAGCTAACTTCTCCTTCCTCGAATTCTTTATTAGAATAGTCTATGAACTATTGCTTTCAATGTTAGGGTTAGGGTTAGAGTGTTAATTGATTAGTTGTGGGTGATGTATTATGCCATGATACTTTAATTTTGTTTATTTGCAAGTAAAGCTCAGAAGGAGAATGTAATTGAGTAACTGAGAATAACTGAGAAATAACTGAGAATGAGTTATTTATGTAAAGTGTGTGTGTGTCAAATAAATAATCACACTGAAAGAAGATTGGATAGAATAAGGGTTAACATGGTTTACTATTGGCTGGCTGGTTCTCGGTGCTGTGCGCCCTATGACACAATTATCAGTTCAAGTGTGTAAGCCAGTGCGCCAACACTTAGGAGTGTCTTATGCTGAATTATATCAACTCACAATGTTTTCTCTGTGAATAAATTGATGGAAGAAGATTTCTTTAAGTACGAGCTTCATTGAACCATAACACAACGCAGAGGGGACAAGAGACCAGTTACAGGTTCACATTTATAACATTTGGGGAAACTGATAATTTCCAGTAAAGTCAGTGAAACAGACCTGATAACAGCAAAAGATCGAATCAATCCTCATGATGACAAGCCTAGATGATCACACTGATGCACAACTCAACTGCTCTTTTCAGGGACATGGCTGTGGAGTTATTTCACTTTGTAAAGCTTGTTTCATGAGTCTGTGCTGCCCTGATTAGGTGTTTGATAGTGACACATCTGGTGATACTTGTTTTACATTGAAAATAACATTCAAACAATTTCAGCGAGATTTCCATGTCTACTTAAATCACACTGTCTTTCACTAGCGATAGATGCAAATCAGGAGCAAAACTGCAGCCTTCTGACATGCTTGCCATATTCGCCATAATGAAATACTTCATTTACCAAAAAGTGTAGAGCCCCATTCTTAACTTTACCATTCTTAACAAATTTGCCATACTTCATGTGATAGAGGTAGTTGACATACTGGAACTTGAAATTTTATGAATGGGCTTACGGCCAATAAAAAAAAGAAAAGTTGAATGTTGAGCACATTGTTGAGCACAACAAAATGTGTTTCATAATCCAACCATTTTGATAAATTATGTTATAAAAAATAAGCGACATCTGGTCTTTTTAAGACATGTAAGTTGGGTCACAATTTTAATTGTAAATTGAGTAGCATTAACTCTTCTCCTCTTATTCACTATCCAGCTCTGCTGCATCATTTGACTATCTCTGCTTTGGTTTTATTGGAATTAACTTACAAAAACGGATTTGCAATGTCCCCTGAATGAAAATCCTGAATTAGAATGAGGTAATAGTCAAAGGAGAAGATGTAGGGAAACCAGTCTCACAAAGCATTATTATACAGTCACTAGCTATGATCATGTCACAGTGTCTGGTTTGTGTTCCCTGGGTTTTTCTGGACTCCCCTTGTATGATTTTGATGGGAGGTGATCATACTCCCCTTGTATGACCATCTCCCCTGTTTCTGGACTCCCCTTGTTTTTGTATGTTTTTAACCTTTTGCCTGGCGACTACGATTTTGGATTACCCCAATATTAAACTGCACTTGGACCTACCTTTTTTGTGTGCGTGTCGTGACAGAAGGACTCAAGCTTGTATGGATCCAGCAGCACAGGACCCAACAAATCTTGTTTTATTATTTTTCCATGGTTCACATCATGTCTGCCCAGTCAAAGATGGTTCACGTCTGCCCAGCCAGAGACTGTTCACGTCCCGTCTTCCCAGCCAGAGACTGTTCACGTCCCGTCTTCCCAGTCAGAGACTGTTCGTGTCCTGTCTTCCCAGTCAGAGACGGTTCACGTCCCGTCTTCCCAGTCAGAGACTGTTCACGTCTGCCCAGCCAGAGACTGTTCACGTCCCATCTTCCCAGTCAGAGACTGTTCACGTCCTGTCTTTCCAGTCAGAGACTGTTCACGTCCCCTCTCCCGGCCAGAGACTGTTCACGTCCCGTCTTCCCAGCCAGAGACTGTTCACTTCCCGTCTTCCCAGCCAGAGACGGTTCACGTCCCGTCTTCCCAGTCAGAGACTGTTCACGTCCCGTCTTCCCAGCCAGAGACTGTTCACTTCCCGTCTTCCCAGTCAGAGACTGTTCACGTCCCGTCTTCCCAGTCAGAGACTGTTCACGTCCCGTCTTCCCAGTCAGAGACTGTTCACGTCCCGTCTTCCCAGTCAGAGACTGTTCACGTCCCGTCTTGCCAGTCAGAGACGGTTCACGTCCCGTCTTCCCAGTCAGAGACTGCTCACGTCCCTGTCTTCCCAGTCAGAGACTGTTCACGTCCCGTCTTCCCAGTCAGAGACTGTTCACGTCCGGTCTTCCCTGTCAGAGACTGTTCACGTCCCGTCTTTCCCAGTCAGAGACTGTTCACGTCCTGTCTTCCCAGTCAGAGACTGTTCACGTCCCGTCTTCCCAGTCAGAGACTGTTCACGTCCCGTCTTCCCAGCCAGAGACGGTTCACGTCCCGTCTTCCCAGCCAGAGACTGTTCACTTCCCGTCTTCCCAGCCAGAGACTGTTCACTTCCCGTCTTGCCAGTCAGAGACGGTTCACGTCCCGTCTTCCTAGTCAGAGACTGTTCACGTCCCGTCTTCCCAGTCAGAGACTGTTCACGTCCCGTCTTCCCAGTCAGAGACTGTTCACGTCCCGTCTTCCCAGTCAGAGACTGTTCACGTCCCGTCTTCCCAGTCAGAGACTGTTCACGTCCCGTCTTCCCAGTCAGAGACTGTTCACGTCCCGTCTTCCCAGCCAGAGACTGTTCACGTCCCGTCTTCCCAGCCAGAGACTGTTCACGTGCCCGTCTTCCCAGCCAGAGACTGTTCACTTCCCGTCTTGCCAGTCAGAGACGGTTCACGTCCCGTCTTCCCAGTCAGAGACTGTTCACGTCCCGTCTTCCCAGTCAGAGACTGTTCACGTCCCGTCTTCCCAGTCAGAGACTGTTCACGTCCCGTCTTCCCAGTCAGAGACTGTTCACGTCCCGTCTTCCCAGTCAGAGACTGTTCACGTCCCGTCTTCCCAGTCAGAGACTGTTCACGTCCCGTCTTCACAGTCAGAGACTGTTCACGTCCCGTCTTCCCAGTCAGAGACTGTTCACGTCCCGTCTTCCCAGCCAGAGACGGTTCACATCCCGTCTTCCCAGTCAGAGACTGTTCACGTCCCGTCTTCCCAGTCAGAGACTGTTCACGTCCCGTCTTCTCTAGCCTGGATCCTGGAAAGATCCTTAAGACCTTTCGTGTCCCTGGTTCTTGAGCCAGAGCCAGTGTCTGTTCACATTTTGCTACAAGCTACAGTTTGCAACTTTTGGCTGTCTATCACAAACTCAAGTCTGCGAACTTTCAGTTCATTTCCGTCCTTGTTTAGAGCGCAGTTAAATTAATCCAGTGCAAATGGAGAGAGATTGTAGCTCAACAGCAAGCAGGTTAGTTTAAAAAAGAGAAGAGAATGGATTACAGACACATGATACTTGAGAGAACATCTACCTTCCATTCATTCAACGATGAAGACTAGCGTCAAGCCAATGCTACACAAGATCTCCATGAAATCCTGGGCAGTCCTAAAAGTCCAGTGAATATTGGTTTGATTTGTCGAAGCATTGCAAAGTTATAAGTTAATTAATTGGTCAGACAACGGCAATTTTTACAGGTTGACCTAAAGCTGCCGAAACAAAATGTCCAAGCTTAACAAAACTTGGCACACATGGACAACAGGACATTCTGACGATGTACACACCAAGTTTTGTACAATTCTGCCACTAGGGGATTTTATTTTAATTTTGAAAAAAAAAACATATTTAAATGTATTTAAATTTGTCCTGATTGCCAATATATCTATATTGAGCCATTAAATCAGTTTAATTTAGTCTGTTTTTAGTCTGTATGTATTTTGGACTCTTTTTTTGTATGTATTTTTGGAATCACAGTTGCTGATAGCCTATTCAGTACAGCATAAAGGTCCATTTTAATACAAATGATATTTGTCATGCAAAAAGAAAAATGTTTATTTAGAATAGCAAACATTTTAAAAAAATCTAATTGTGCACTATTAGATTAACTACATTTTAACTCAAAACTATATGTTCTATGTTTGTGTGTGTGAGAGAGAGAGGTTGATCATGTGATGCACATTTAAATGGTTCATCCTCCACAAACATAACCCAGTACACTCTCCATCACTAAAGACAGACCAACGCCTTTGATCAACCATGAAGAAGCTCTTCAAGTGCCTGTGGATCTCACTGGGTAAAGTACAACATTCATGCATTCATGCATAGTTTGCACTCATCTTGCTCTTTACTAGAGTTGGGGTACTCGAACTCGGACTCGAGTCCGGACTCGAGTCCAATTTTGAATGAACTCGGACTTGTCACGCACTCGGATGAATTTGTACTCGGACTTGGCACGGACTCGGACATTTTAGACTCGGAAAAATGTCCGAGTCCAGTCGAGTCCGGGCACTGGAGGACACATTATTCAAAAACGAAAAGAAACTACTTGTGTTGTGTCCGCTGCGTTAAGCATTGTAGCCAATCACAGACATGTATAAGCGCATGAACGCAGTGAGCAAATCAGAGGCATTTTAGAGTCAACTTGCAGAGAATTCGCTCAAAATGTATGTTCAGAATCAGCACGAGCTTTATCCTTTTGCAAATCCCCTCAAACAAAGTCTAGACGCGATATAAATGACAGATTCACTGTGCAGTGCGGATAACTTCAGTGTTTATGACAAGAGTTTTAGGGAGAGTGCAGAACGCGGTAAGTGATGGCTTAATGGGAGCGCTATTGACAATCTAAATAATAATTTTGTTTTTCGTGCTTCTAGAGCACCAGTGGTTACGTTCACAATGTAAATCAAAAACAGTCATAAATGCATTTAAATGTGGGAGTGAATCCGCTAAATTTTAGTCCTGTGAGTCATGAAATTGCGACGATTGACAGTAGCCATAGCAACATGAGAACGTGATAAACATAGCAACAGTTTGGCGACTAATTGTATGATTTGTGTTACATTTACACTTTAGTCATAAGTTTACATACACCTTTCAGAATCTCCAAAATGTATTTTTTTTCTTTTCTTTTTTATTAATAGGAAGGATCATAAAAACATTGTTTCTATTCAGTAGCCTACTGCACTGAAAAAGCTTTTTTCACATAACAGATGTTTAATGGCCTAGTCCACAAGACAAAATACAAGACAAATTACTTGATTTTAATATTGTGTGTCATTACCTGAATGACCCACAACTGTTTTTTTTTTTTGTTTTGTTTTGTTTTTTTGTAATGGTTGTTCATGAGGATCCTCCAGCTCCTGCACATTCTTTGCTTTTCCAGCATCTTCTGCATATTTGCCTCCTTACTGAGTGACAGTAAGATCCATCTTTTCGCACTGGTGACAAGTGAGGGACTCATACACAAACATTACAAACCCTGCAAATATTTACTGATGTTCAAGAAGGAAGCATCCGTTAAGGATGGAACTGGATGTAAATTGGTGTAAATTGTTAAAAAAATAATTAATTAATTTAGTCCTGCCCTTCAGAGGCTAAAAAAGATATTAGCATGTAAAACAAAATAATAAAAATGTAAACATCACCATCATCTTGCTCAAAATTATACCCCTGGCACTTAATGCGTCGTGTTGCATTCTTGAGCATTACCTTGCAAATACCTTTTTCTCTTTGCTCCTCAATATATTTTTCACTGTGTGAGAACATGTGGAGTGAGAGCGGAATGGCTTGTGGGACGTAGCAACAGTAACTAAGAGGGACGGGTCTTTGTAAAAAGTCAATTTCAAATCATTTAAATCTTTGTGGACTCGGCCGGACTCGAGCTCGGACTCGGATGTTAAGGACTTCGGACTCAAGTCCGACTCGGCCCTCTTTGGACTCGGACTTGGACTCGGACTCAATTGTTAAGGACTTGGACTTCGAACTCGGACTCAGACTAAGGTGGAACTCGACCCCAACTCTACTCTTTACTGCACATTTTCTTTCCAATACTAAAGGGACTTGGTGCTGGAGAAAAAAAATGTAATGGGAGATTATTATTATTTTAATATTTTATATTTATAATTCTAAACTTTATTAAAACACAAAATACACATATTTACAATAACATAGATAACGAGCTAAAACCAAATTTACCTCAAAACGATCGATCTTTATTTAATACATAAATTTGTCAATAACAGTTCCCAGCCAATTGAGAGACGCGTCTGAAATAAGGGACCATCTGCAAAGTGCAAATCCCAAAAGCCTTCTGCACATTTTATTAAACGTGTTCAATAGGCTATATGCACGCATAAGTTCCGCATTTGACGCAAGGATGCTCTTCAATTTCCGGTTAGGGAGATTAAAGCGGAGGAAAACGGGATTATGGCAGAGTCTTCAAAATTTACTGTCCACTCGTCTTTGAAACAAAACTTTCATACGTTTAAATGTAATTTTATATATAGTTATGTTTATGTAATATTATTTTAAAAAGAAGCATAAACACAACGAGGGATGTCTGTTGTGTCTGTCCCTTTTTAGAAAAAAAATCAATAACTTCACACTGTTATACAGAGTAATGCCATCAAATTCAGTAAGCAAATATAATGCAAAAGCTATGGTTGTTACTATTGTGTTAGTTGTGCCAATATGATTTGTGTAAGGAAGAGGCCTAATTATTTTTATTACTTTCCAAACCAAGTGTTGTATAACCAACATTAGAGTAGTGAACAGTGGTAAAGTTATTGCATTTTTTTTATTATAAAATTTGCAAAAGCAGTGTAGTATGACCACTGATGTGTAAACATTGAATCACGTTTTTTGGGTTATCTTGCACTTTGCAGACGGTCCCTTCAGATCCTTTTAGCCAATATTGTAAAGCTTGTTTTGAGGCTCTACGTTACTGTGATTAATATGTATAATTTGTGTTTTAACAACGTTTAGCTCACGAGTATATTTGAATATATTTTAACTCCACCTTCAGTTCAGCACTGACGGCATTATATTTTTTGAGTCCAAGTTCAAACACTAAAATTTTCTTAAGAAACATATTCTCAGCTCTCAGATTTTCTCAATTATTTATTAAGAAATTCAAGTCTCTCCATATATGGTAACACTTTACAAGCTATTCTAAGCTATTCATTAATAATTACCACATTAGGAACTATTGTTGCTGATGCAGTAATCATTAATTAATGGTTCTTTATTAGATATACATTAACACATGATTATCTGTGCATTAGTTAAGCATGAATTAATGCATATGAGTGCACCCGTATTGTAAAGTGTTACCCAATATATAAATTGTTTTTTTTTGTTACTTCGTTATTCTAGTTTTGGTTTACAAAACAAATCTTGAAATCAGTGCTTAGCCTATTTGTGTATGCAAATGATTTCCCAAGAAATTCGTGATTCACAGGAACGTCTTGATCTCACTTTCAGATGACAGTATTTTGCATGCTGCAGATTATTGTCAATATGTCAGCAGTTTCCTCCAGCTTGGCCATTAGAAAAAATGTCATCCCATCACACAGATCAATATTTTACAGTGCCTTTATCATGCAGATTTATAAGTGACTATTAAAGTGAATTATTTGGAGAACAGTTTTACTTTAATTCACAGAGCTGCAGAACTTGGTTATCTGAACTCATTTAAATCAGTTTTTTTTCCTTAGGGCTTTTACTGATTCAAGAAATGGTGAACGGAATGGAGGGTAAGCATCTCTTTGCTTTCAAATGTGTTTATATTTATTATATTCTTTTTGTTTGAACTGCCAGATATAACCATAATATCCCAGACATAATTGTAGTATGGCATTTGGATTTGATTTTCAGGGGATTTTTTCCCCCAAAACACCAGTATTTTTATATGTTCCGTTTTCACTCTAATTTGAAATTCACTCTAAGTTTTAGTAATTTTGTTGTTTTTATATGTCTATATAGTTTAAGTTTAGTTGTTTTATTACTTCCACTATTCAGTTGTTTATTTCTTTTCAAGTAGTTCTTTTCTCTGAAGAAGAAAACCACAATTTTAAGTCACCATTATGGCGATCAGTGTTTGGTTTATTTGGGCTCTTGACTGATCATTATCTTTAGATTTTGTTTGGCTGCAGTACATGAGTTATAACAGCCAGAGGAACAACTAGAAAAGATGCTGACAATTTTGAAACTCTGAAAAATTGTTTCAGCAACATCGTAAAAATAAAAGTTGCAGTTGAAGGAAATATCAAAAACAACGTTTGCAAAAATATTACATTTTGCAAGCTTGCAAGTCTTATTTTTCGATCTTGCAAAACTTTTTTTGTAAGATTTTGAGTTTTCGAACACTTAGTTTCAACCTTTCAGAACTTTATTTTTAGTATTGAATCATGTTAGGATATTAATCCCATTGGAAATTACCATATTTGGATTGGATTGTACAGGAGAGAGAGAGTTTTCTAACGGTGTGTGTGATGACAGGGTGCAGACATCGAATCGCGGAGCATCGGGAGGATTTAGATTGCCAACTTTTGATGAATTTGTGAGAAATCTATAGACGCAAACACACAAAGTGTCATAAAAGAAAGTCCTAAATGTGTATTTCTGACCACAAGTCTGAAAGAGGACATGTTATTGAAGACAAATATCCCAAAATTGACCAGTGAAAAAAAAACGCTGTTTCGCCGTAAAGACCCACTTTCCTAATGTCCAACAAGAATGAATAAAACTGTCTTTTTACTGGTCTTCTTTCAGAGAATGTAGCATTAGGGCAAACATGCACCCAATCATCCACATTCGATTTCCAATATGCCGGAAGAGCAGTCGATGGTGTGCTGGATACCTATGGCCACACTAACACGCAGACCGACCCGTGGTGGAGAGTGGATCTGATGAGAGTATACAGAGTCTACAGAGTAGCCATCACTAACAAAGTGACCACCTTTTATTATACCAGGATAAACGGGGCTGTGATTCGCATCGGGAACTTTCTGGACATTTTCAACAACACCATGTGAGGCTTCCTTTGACTGTTTTGATGAATGTGGCTGCGGATGAACAGAAACTGATACCAGATTATCTCTCTGTAGATGTGCTGTAATTTCCACTATTCCATCTGGAGCCACGGCCAATTTCTCATGCGGCGGGATGGAGGGACGTTACGTGATTGTCCATATTCCTGGAACTCAGAAGATTCTTAGTTTTCGTGAGCTTGAAGTCTATGGGTATTTAGCAGGTAATTCATTGTTGTAGAACACTTTTCAATATATCATGCCATACAAGACTGAAAATTGTTACATTTTATTCATATTCTCCCAAACCAGTATGACGAAATTCCAACTCTATTGCCAATGATCTGACTCTTTTACTGTCATTTTATTAAGATACATGCATGTGTCCCTGTTGTGACGAAGGTCAGTGTTTGTTTAATTCTAACTACAGGAAGTGGGAAGTACAAAAAAGTTGGTGCGGAAATGACTCTGTTCACCTCAAGTTGTTGTTTTGTGCATTCACACAAGTTCATGTTCAAATTCCAAGATGTGTCAGAACTTTATTCTTTTCCTAGGAAATCTGGCGTTAGATGGCGCCGCTACACAGTCGTCAACATCTGGGGACTGGTTTGCTGAAAACGCCATTGATGGTAATCGAGGTCTCCAGCAGTTGTACACGGGATGCTCTTCAACCACTAGTCAGACTAACCCGTGGTGGAGGCTGGACCTGCGTTACGTTTACAGAGTTAGTGAAGTGGTCATCACTAACAGACGAGACTGCTGTGCAGAACAAATAAACGGAGCGGAGATTCGCATCGGGAACTCTTTGGAGAACAACGGCAACAACAATCCCATGTGAGACTCTTGAGGTTGAAAGAACATGAGAGAAATGCGAAGATTCAACACACTATCTCCTTCATCTGTTTCTCTCTCTGTCTGTAGATGTGCTGTTATTCCTGCTATTCCAGCAGGCGAGTCCTACAACTACTCATGTGGTGGGATGGACGGACGTTATGTGAATCTGATCATTCCTGGAGACATGAAGACACTCACTCTCTGTGAGCTGGAGGTTTATGGAGAAGGTAAAACACCATATTTTTTGTCTGCAAGACACAGTGAAGCGTTTTAATGAACACAGTCAACTAATTCATAAACTTACATGCATAAATGTATCTTTGTTTAGGTCCTGTTTTAATAGGAACAATTTTAAAAATGCAGTTTAACTCCAGCAATGATTTGACTGACCCTTCAATGAGAGAAAATGTTCTGAAACAGGTGAGAGAAAGAAACCAATTCAACCTTAAAGAGCTACTAGTATTTTATAGTACTCATGAAGGTTGAACAGGATTAGGTGTTAAAATGTTTGTTTGAGGCATTTCTTTGAGATCTGAGCATTTATCATCATATTCTGAGGCTGAGTTCAAAACGTCTCTGACCAGTCTTGAAGAACAAATGAGAGAACGGACTTGTAAGACTAGTCCAAGCGGTTTATGCAACTGGCCACTGTTCTAATCATTTTAGCATGAATGTTATTTTCAGTTGGGATCTGCTCTTGCTGATAGAGGATTCACAAATATGACACTGAGATGGTATCAAGCTCCTAAACTGGTTATCCAGAAGGGGAACGAACCTAAACGTGAGTCTTAATGACTTATAAAATAAGTTACACAAATAGGAATGTTCAATTGGTAAGAGATGTAATAAGCAAATGTTTTATTTACAGGTCTTTGTGTTAAAGAAAATTAACACTCTGGAGATCAGCACTTTCGTCAATTCACTCGATTCACATTGGAGACAAGATATTTCTTCATAATTATGTGTTTACAACATAAAGACTCTTAAAGAACTTCTGCTTGCTTTCCCAGTTGCACCTCATTCTAGTACACAAGATCCAGGGGGCGGAGTTGGATCCAGATCTAAGGGGTGGAGATGGGTAGGATTAGGGGTGGGGTTAGAGAACAGGGGGCGGAGATGGGCAGGATTAGGGGTGGGGTTAGAGAACAGGGGGCGGAGATGGGTAGGATTAGGGGTGGGGCTAGAGATCAGGGGGTGGAGATGGGCAGGATTAGGGGTGGGGTTAGAGATCAGGATTAGGGGTGGGGTTAGAGATGGGTAGGAGACCATCTCAGCTTTCCTGTTACTGTTATTCAAATATCTAAGAATTTTATAACACCATGTGTAATTGTGTTTTGTCAACAATCAGATATACTAATAAATGTAATGAAAAAAAGTAAACTAATGTCAAATTTACATTCACACAACCCACAAGTTGTTACGATCCGTCTTAGGTCTAGCAGGAAAGGAAGGTAACAAAAGAAAGTTTCAGCGAGAGAGTGAGAGAACTCCTGTCTCCAGGTCCCAAGACAAGCACAAATTACAAGGACACCACTTTGTAAAGTCAAAAGATTTCACAAGTATTTTTGTTCATTATTAGTGGGATATAAAGACAGAACTTCAGGAGTGGAAACGGCCTAACATAACAAACAAATAAGGGTTTTTAGAAATAACTTACCTAGCAAAAGTAAAACACTTCCCTTACACTTCCTCTCTATATAAAACAGAAGAAAACACACATTCTCAAATAAAATGGCATCAACCTCCCTCCAAATTATCCCAATAAAGACACAACCAAACTTATAACAAAAAAACATCCAGTAAGATGATGTTAACTATAAACACAACATTGCCACAAAGTAGTGATGGCAATTTCAAAACGCTGCTTCATGAAGCCTTTACAAATCGTTACTGCCAGACTGCCAGAGTCATGTGATTTCAGTAAACGAGGCTTCATTAGTATAATTAAAATGAATAATGGTATTTAACCCTCTGGGATAGAAGGTGTTTTTGCGGTCCTTGAGATGTTTTGACATGTCCTGACATTTGTGCTTTTTCAGTTGCTTATAAACATATTAATGGCACAGGTGGAATCACACTCTATTTAGCACAAACAGTGCTACCATAATATATTAGCTACATGTATGTACATGTTTGTATTTTTGAGAGAATATTGTTAATGCATAGTTGAAAATTGACAAAAAAAACCCTAAAAAATGAAAGTTTCTGAAATAAGGTGAAAAAGCATTCTTTAGAAATGTTGGCCCATATTGATAGGATAGCATCTTGCAGTTGATGGAGATTTGTGGGATGCACATTCAGGGCACGAAGCTCCCGTTCCACCACATCCCAAAGATGCTCTATTGGGTTGAGATCTGGTGACTGTGGGGCCATTTTAGTACAGTGAACTCATTGTCATGAGACAATTCAATGCAGTGGTCTCAAACTCGCGGCCTCATATTTTGTGGCCCCTACTTGACATTAAAGTTTAATGTTAGTGCGGCCTGTTGTTGCGTGTGCCACTTTTTTTTAAAATCCCTTATGGGCTACCATAGATAGTCTTGTGACCGCTTACGGTGGGTTTGTTGTCCATAGTTGTCATAGACAACCATGAAGTCCAAACATACTGCGCCTGGAAAAACTGAGCGTGTCGCTTCAATTACGAGCGCGCTTCCTTGTTGGAGACCCCTGCTCTAAAACAATGTGAGAATAATCATTTTGAGCTTGTGTTATGTGTCCAACAGGTTGATATGAAGGTTTGCTTTGATTTGTGCAAAGTCAGTAATTTGCCTGAGACACTATACATGTGTAGAAAGATTTCAATAAGACAG
Organism: Hybognathus amarus; assembly: GCA_030378365.1. Taxonomy (NCBI): domain Eukaryota; kingdom Metazoa; phylum Chordata; class Actinopteri; order Cypriniformes; family Leuciscidae; genus Hybognathus; species Hybognathus amarus. The sequence continues at coordinate 208,513 of JAQIUQ010007440.1, read as the reverse complement.
GCAGACATGACGGCAAATATTTGAATTTCAAAAGCAATTTTTTTTCTAAGTATAATAAAAGAAAATGTGCCTTCCAAAAAAACATTTAATATCATTGATGTATTGTATAAAGAAAATAAAAAAGGACATGAGCAAATATAAGTATCACAAAGATGTGTTATAAGGAAAATACAAAGAAAGTGCGTAAAATGAACTTCAATTGTCAGAGGACAGCTCATGAAGAACCGATCATGTACAGAAAGGAATGTTCAACTTCAGAGAAATAGTTCAGAAGAAACGTTAATATATAAAAAGATTGAGAAGATTGGATCAGTTGTGCTCCTTTATTTGGAATACTTGAATACTATTTTTGTGGAATACTTGATGACCCAGCCTCTATCTTCAGTGGCCCCCAGTTAAGTTGAGTTTGAAACCCCTGTTCTAAACTAAAACATTGACACTTTAGCAATAAGATTATTGTGTGACGTTTATTCATTATGAAATAAGTTCATTTCAGCTATAGACGCTTTCATCAGACGCGTTGCCATGGTGATGAAGCTGGCCCAAAGTTAACTTCCGTTCTGTTAGTTTATACTGTTTATTGGATAATATGGCATTGACTGTATTAGATACTGAACGTTATATTAAAATAGCTAGGTTTATCCGAGTATCCGGTACAGTGTTTCCCATGCATTTATTAGTGGCAGCCCAACTCATTATCAGCGCTGACCGCCACATATTGATTTCCGGGTTTTTCACAATTTAAGGAAAAGTTGTATTTGACTGCAGAGTTGCGTGTAGCGCATATTCGCAAGCTCTCCTCTCTCTCTCTCTCTCTCTCTCTCTCTCTCTCTCTCTCTCTCTCTCTCTCTCTCTCTCTCTCTCTCTCACACAAACACATTAACAGCGGAGCAGAATGTATCATAACGCTGCACAGATCCATTGCAACATCCTGTCATGTGGAGACCCGCCTTAAAAAAAGGTTAGCAAGCATGTAAGAAGCTAATAAGGAGAGATATGTTCACCTAATAAAGCCTCGTCGCTGCGCTCCGCTCGCCACAGTTCTTTTAACACTGCGGTAAATTCAGAACACGTTCGGTAGAAAAACATCTTGTCTCCTATTTTTGTTCAACGGGTTCTGGTAGTGTCACATTTCAGTTTGGCCAGGTAACATTTATTTTCTTTGACTGTCAAGAAATACCAGCTACTATGGTTATTTACTTGTTATGGATTGTCTGCGCAAGTTTGATCGGAAGTTAAGTTTGGGCCAGTTTTATGCCACATGCGCAGTACCGTGTGTTTATGTTGTCACTGCTGAAAGCGTCTATAAGCAGCTCTATGCGTACAATGCATGCATCAAAATTAAAAACTTTTATTTTGACAGAAAAGGACAAAAAGTACATGATTATGAATTTGCACACTTTGACCTGTTCAGAATCAACTGTTCAAATACATCCAATATATTAAAAATGTTTGTTGTGTATTTTCCTGCAAATTTTTCATCAGAATCAGAACTTCAGTTTCGAAAAATACAGAAAATGTGCTCAAATATATCTGTAATATGAGCTCTGGGACTATACCACACTCTGAACTTGAAAAACCCTACAACTTCTGCTCATGCTATATATGAACAGCGGAGTGCAGCGGATTGCAAAAAGATGCAGATTATTGCACGAAAATAAAGAGATTTAGGATTTTCTTACTACATTATATTCTTGTATTTTTTCACGTTTTTCACATCATTTTTTGACGTTGATTTGTCAGTTTCGCTTGTGCCGTCTTGTCCTCGTCTCGTGTTAGTTTTAGAAAAAAGTTCAACGAATATTTTCGTCCTATTTTCATTAACGCAATTAACACTAATTAATTCTACAACCTGCCATATTTACTCACCTCTTTGTTGATGCTCCTCTACTTCATCGTTACAATAGAACGTTGTTGTAAACTTTTTCAATACATGTCACATTTATTTTAAGATTTAAATAGTTCATTTGAGCTGTATTGAACATTAAATAACATGCAAAGCTGAGCTGGAATTGTGTTGTTTTATTTGGCATATTAACCTGGTGTAACAATAACTCAGGATTGATTGGATCCAAATGCAGTGAATATATCAGATAAAACAGATAATAAATAATATTTTACGGAACAAAACAACCCTCAAATTTCACTTACCCAAAACATAAATAAAGCATGAGGAAATCATGACGGTGTAAATGCACAGTAACTATAAAGACATACAGACAAGACTGGGGAATATTGAAAGACTTCTCCTCAGTAATCCACTTAAATGAGTGAATGTGTCACACACAAACATGTTTAGTTAGTTTAGTAGAAATTTTTTTTTCCTCAGTTTTTAACACGTGTGTTTAGCGTTATTCATCTCGTACTTCTTTTGGAAGACGTTCCCATTGGACTGTGTTCTGAATGAAAGTTTAGCATATTGTGCCAAACCCTTCTCCTTCAGTGTCCGCTCCATCTGAAGAACAGAACCAGACTTTGAAATGGTGTAAGCCTATTGTTGGCTTTTTCATTTGCATTTGCAATGGTATGTAATCCCCATTCTTGTTCATTCTCTTGCAAATTAGAAACAATTCCATGTGAGTTTCTGGTGACGTGTGTGTGTGTGTGTGTGTGTGAACTCACCTTCTCCAAAATCTCCTTCATCATCACAGGATCATTCACATTTTGTCCCGATTTCACCTCTACTCTAATTACCTGTCTCTTCTTCTCTGCGGGACACACACACACAGTCATTTTGCAGTAGTAGAGGAAAATGACTTGAAATTAAATTACTCAATTAATAAGAAATGTTTGGTAATGCTTTAGATTAAAGCCTGCAAAGTACAACGTATAAAACAAATTTACAGTGTAACTTTCGGTAATTATAGTGTATCTATATAGTACTTACAGTACATGTTAGTGTAAGGAAACAATATCAACAACCACAAGAAACAACTAATTTACACTGTAATTATTTTAGAACCAATGTTTTGTTATTCTACTATTATTATACAACAATCTTACATTTGTAATAATAATGTATCATACAGGCTTTTTTTAATTACAGGGTAAATATCTGTGCATTTATACTTTCAACAAGAGTGTTATTGCAACTTTTGCTGGAAATGTACTCTTTTTCCATGTAGTTATAGGATAAGTGGGGTTACACTTTATTTTAAGGTGTCATGGTTACAATGTAATTATACATTTAAGTACTTAGTAATAATATTAATGAAAAATATGTACTGACAATAGAGTAAGGGTAGGATTGGGATTTGGTTGTGAGTTAGTTGCATGTAATTTTTCATAATTTACCATTATTACTATGGTAAGTACATGTACTACGCAGCAAGGACACAGTAAGTTACCCAATGTTTGTATTTTTACTAGCATTGAAACATGCACTTTTGCTATCAATAAACAAAAAAGAAACTGTAAATGCACAGATATGTACCCTGTCATTTTTTAAAATCCTGTCCAATATGTTTTGTACACTATTATTATAAAAAAAAAACGGTACGCAGTGCATGCTCTAACTTAATAGAGTGCAGAAGTTATGACGTCACTCTGGAGGCCAAAACGTGGAAGTGAGTTAGCATTAGCATCCCGGTTTCACCCCGTGCTAAAGTGTATGGGATTTTTGCTAAATCGCCTGAAATAAGGTCTTTGGTGAACAAAGCCTCGAAATATTTTCACATTTTGATCTATGACAGTTATAACCTGCTTAAACTTTATATAGGCTTCTAAATGTATACATTTTGGATTAACTTGCAAGATTATCTTAATAGACAAAACATGTAAGGGTCACAACTCTTTGTTGAACACAGATCTTATTTTTTGCGATTTTCCAAAGTCTATGGGGAAAATGCGTAGCTTTTCGATGGAGGGAACCCACGCGCCGCTAGCTTCCGCGTTGTCCGACAAAGTGACGTCATCACTTCGGCACTCTATTAAAACACAAACTAAGCAAAACATTTATTTAAATAGACATTATTTAAAACATTACAATAAAATTTGACCAGCAGGTCAGAACAAATTGAATAAAACAAAAAGTAAAAGAATGGACAAACATTAAATAAAAACTCACCAATGAAACATGCAAAAGGAGCATAGTCTTCACAGTTGCGGTCATACCAGTAGCCGTCATAAGTATTAACACACAACTGACCATTGGGTTGTCCAGATTTCCATTTTCTGAACGTGGAGCTTTCTCCAATCTAGACCAGACAAAGTAGCCATTAACTGTGGTCCGATATAGTCCAAGCCAAACGTTTCCCATTCCAGCAGTTTCCTGCAGTTCATCGAGATCCTCCTGGTCATTAATGGTGATGAGATCTGTGTAACGCTGTCTACAGTACTTCTGTGCGTCCGTCCAGTTCACATACACTGGCACGTAGACATACTCACGAAGCTGTGCGAATGTCCTGTGCAGCAGAGCTGAAGAAAACACAGTTTAACATCACATATTGTGTCATTTTGCAGGAAAACACTGTCAAAATGATGGTTTTTAGTGAGTAAAACCTATGAAGCGCCATACAATTTACAGAGAAAAACAACTGTCTGTGTTACACTTCACGTGTGATTATATTTTATTGAAATAGTATTGTTTATAGTTTTTTCATCTGTAATGTACATTAGGCATTTTGTGTTACACTTTAAGATATTTAGTGTCACTTTAGTGTTATGTGTTTTTGACAAAACGATTGAAAATGCATATCTATAGCACGAATTGCGCAATTTATCGGCAAAACATTTGTTTTTATGTGCATTTGATACACACTGTAAACCCCTTGGATAGGACTTAGCGTTGTGGAGTATGTACTGTACATATCACACGACAAAAAGTGCACGTGAAAACTCTCATCTTAAATACAATTCATGCTAGATTTCACACGGATTTCCCACCCATAACGCTCGTCTAAATGCAGTATAAAAAGTGATTACGCAACGCCACTTTTGCGTTTTCTCTTCAGATCATTTCCGTGTAAACATAGGCTAAAATCCTGCCATGATTCAAGAGTGAAAATAAAGGTCTGAAAGGTTGAAACTATTGTAGTCTCAAGGCCATTTTTTGACGGTCTTGGACATTGAGGACTCGGGATTGTTTTTCAAGATAGACACAAGACCATAACTGTGAAAATATCACTAATTTGTTAGTATATTGACTCATTTTTTGTTAACATCCTTGCTGTTATTGTATGTAAAACGTACTGATTCAAATCCAAGCAATAACGTGACTCATTGGTCATTGCTAATTATGTATTATTGTTACCGCTGCCTGTCACCCATGTATTCATGTTCATGAATTGTTAATGAAAGGCGGAGAAAAGTGAAGACTTGTTTTACATTCTGTACTAAATGATGGAAGTCACCCAGGAGTATTGAATAAAGATGGTTTATTTCAGCTTTGAGTGTTAAATATCTGTTTTTATGGGAATGTGGATCTTTCAGATCAATCTCTTTTGATCATGTTTTACATTTTATTGTGTCATGTAGTGTGGGGCGCTGCTCTTGTCTTGGTCTCGGGTTAGATGGTCTTGACTACAACACTAGTTGAAACTAAGTGTTTGAAAACTCAAACAGAAAAAAAAGTTTTGCAACATCGAAAAATAAGATTTGCAAGCTTGCAAAATGCAAAAACAATAAAAATATCTCTGCAAACATTGTTTTTTATATTTCCTTCTTCAGGGCTGCAACATTTTTTTTTTTTTTTTAATTTTTCAGAGTTTCAAATTTGTCAGTGTTGTCCCACTGTATGAGTTTGTTTTCCAGGTTTGAAACCTTGTAAATGGTTTTATATGAAAACTGGTGTGCGAATGTGTGAAAAAAGTTTTGAAACTCTGAACAGAGGTTTGAAAGGGCTAAACTTATGACATTACATTACATTTGCACTACTATTGCAGACTATATATTTTTTAGAGCTGATTTTACAACACACTTTGCGGAGATATGCACACAGTTGCGAGCTGACGACTCTATGCAGACCTACTGCAATACCCGAAACATTGTCACCATTTTAACAGTGAATATCTGCCATACACCCCAGTATAATGTTTAACGTGTAATTTTAGCTTATAAGACGTAAATAAATACACACTGTGTATATGCTGTACATTAATTTTGAGTCTGAGTTGAATGCGAAATGACTGTGTACCACAAAATTATGACAAATCATCATACATTACTAAACATCTACCAAAACTAACCTGAGAAAAGCAGCAGCGAGAGTAAATCAATCCTCATGATGAGTGATTAACCTATGAGGAAACACAAAAACACACCTAGATAATATAATATCAACCCCTGAAATATTTAGACCAAACCTCATTGACTGATTCAATATTTCTGTGTCTGCGTTACATACTTTAAAATCTGTTTATACTGCTAAATCACAAACAGGCCAATTACAGTAATTTACACTTAAAAATGCAGTAAAATAACTGCCAAATACTGAGAATAAAATAAAGTTTTCCATTAAAACAGTAATATTCAGTAGAAAACAATGCATTCTTGGTAATGTTTGTCATTTTCGAGAAATAGCTTACAGGCTTATTTGGTAACACTTTACTTGAAGGAGTTTGCATACGACTGAAATGACAACTTCATAACCATCACATGACGTGTCTTGAATATGAAGTCGGGTTTATGCATGTTTGTGACAACTGTCATTAAGTGTCTTTCGCTAAATAATCACATTTTTAATTCAAATATGACATTGTTTAAGATGTCTTTGTCATGACAACTTGACATTAAATTAAGTCAAATTGTCAAGTGAAAAAAAATGCAATGAACTGTACAATCGAGCAGTCAAGTGTTGTACCTATTGTAGAAAACTTATGTTTGTGTTTAAGCCAGGATTAGACCTTACTTCAATTTATATTAATCTAGACCCAGACGATCAAGCATTTGCAGTTTATTTTGTATTAAGAAATTTCCTTTGTAGTGGACTTAAATGAATTCAAGTTTACATTACTACCACCGTATAAATATTAGTTTTTTAACTTGAATGATTTGAAGCAATCAGTTTCCCAAATGAAAAGTGTTAACTTCCACAGTGTTATTACGGTAAGATATTGTAAATTAATGACAGAGCTGTAAATTAAAAGTACACTACAGACAACCACTCTTTAAAATGACCAAATCAAATGTGTGCAATGTTCTCAGGATCCAAATCCAAAAAACAGCATCAAAACTTCTCTACTATTACTAGAATGTCTGTTCCTTCAAATCTGAAATTTCACCTCAATAATTACAGATTAGGATAAATTACCTGCATTTACAGATTACCTGCAGCGGCGGACTGACTGGAGGTTGATGGCGACTGATTCAGCATCCAGATTTGACTCAAGTTATCTTTTATCTTTAATGCAAAACCTGTTGTCTGTCACAGATGCAAAGCATGGAGTCATCAACTTCCATTTGAGCTTTGCTACAACATAAGGCTCTTCATTCCAATGGCTATGAAAATAGCCAGTGACTTACTGTATCACGTATATCTTAAAAGGCAACCATTAACAAAATCAGACTCTTCCTTAAATGATGGATGTTCTGGGACTCTGTCTGTCACATTGTTAGATTCAGACACTCGGTGGAAGCCAGATTCAAAATCCAAGGAAGTTTAATTTAAATGTACATAAGATTAGGAAATAACACAACTCAACTGCTTAAACTGGACTAAACCGCAAAACACGACTAATACCAGAACAAAGGGTGAAGCAGGACTTGTGCAAACAAGGGGAACTAAATGAGAAGGAACTACATTGAATACTCAAATCATTCTGTAACCATGGTAACAAAAAGACAGGGGAAACTGAGGGTGTGTGTTTACACGAACAACAATGTATTAAAAACGGATGACAACGTTGTCAAAAACAATCCCTGTTCACAAAAATGACTGTATTATGCTGTTAGGCCAGTAGTTGGCGATGCCACTTTTTCAAGAAACACCTCAAGAAACAAATCAAATGCATGCGTATGACGACGTTACCGTTGTGGTGTAAATGAAGCCCAAAACACATAAAAAGTTTTCTGTTTTCAGTTTGAAACACGTGTGTGTCGCGTACACACACCCTGAAATTACAGAACTAGAAAACTTACCATGAAACATATGGGCATGAACAAAAACTAGAAACGGATCAAAACAAACTCAAACTCTCAAAAAAGTCTTAATATCTTACGTCAATTATATGTAAATGTATATTGTTTTCAGGATATTTACTTTTGTAAATCTGCAATATAAATAAGAATACCTGTTAGAAATAGCATTTTTTAATGCTGACTTTCTCAAAACTCCCCCAAATCCACCTCAGCCTAGTTCATAAACCTTTATGTAAATGTTTGAGAGTTGACAATGGAAAGTTTGCATCGGAGCATGGCTGGATTCCCACTAACGCCTCTGGCTTCTCTGTGTATACATTGGCCAATTTTGTGTTTGATTGCATTTATTCATTAACCCCTTAACTGTCACCGCCCCGGTACGGGACGCCTAACTTTACTTCATATTAAATCCTAATATGACAAATTACATATTGTTGGAAAGGTCTAAGACTTCTAAATAGATATTCTACCCTGTTTTGTGTTACAAATTATGTAGGAAGAGTAACTGATAAATGTATGAAAAAAAATCTGCATCATAACAAGAGGTCTGACCTTTGTCACAAAAAGTCGTTGCACCGACGTTTAATCATTAAAACTTCTTGTTTTTATGCTAAAAGTTCATAATAAAACATATAATACTAGTATTTTTAAATATATATATATATATATATATATATATATATATATATTATCCTCTAAAATAATAATTATTTTTTTATCGCCTTTATTATATTACATATTTTAGTAGATATCATAAATTAGGGATCATTTGAAAGCTTATAAACTTAGAATTCATCCTGTGAAAACCGTTTTATAATTGAATGTTGCTGATTACCATAGAAATGGTACTTATTTTATCAGGCTCCTCCCCTTTTGGGCATCATTATATTTCATAATTTATGATCAAAACCTTTTCTAATCTTGACAAAACACATATTGTCAGAAAGGTCTGAGTCTCACGGTTCCAAATTTTATGACAGAATTGATATTTGGACAGAAATGTATTAATTTGTTAAGGCAGAATGTATACAACTAAATTCAATGGCACCCTGGTGGCTATTTTTGGTACTACGCCTAAACATCTCATGGGAACTTAAATTTTTGTGATATCAAGTTCAAATTTGGAACATTACTTGGTTAGTTTTATGTATTGTGATAATCAACATTAGACAACACATAAATCAGAACTGACCGCATGAAATGACGACCTAGAAAGAGGTTTGGGACTGTGAAGCTTTTAGGTGTTGACAGACTCGATCTACCTTTAAACATCATTGGGAATCTGGTCAAACAACAGATTCTTCTCAGCTTTTTGTTTAAAATGTTAATGTTTTTATTTATTTATTTATTTATTTATTTTAAACTTACCCACATTCAAGTGTTGATTTTTTACCAGCGTTCTTTACTAACAAATGCAGGTAGGGATTGAGTTGAAGGATGGAGAAGCTCTGATCAGCAATGGAAAAACACAATCACCTTTAAGCATCATGCGTGCCAGAGGTTTAGTCTGCTGATTTGACACTTATTTATTTGTCTGTGTTTTTGAAACCTAATTTATGAGGTCTGCTAAACACAGTGAGACAGGAGTACTGGCTGCAAACCGGGGCAGTACCTTCATTTAACAGCGCTAACGCCCTCTACAGGAGACAATAATAACAGCAATCTTTTCTTTACCTACCCCAAAGAAGGTAATGATGAATTGAACCAATCATTAACAAATGTTAAAGGCGCCCACACATTTATTAATAATACACATTTTTTTAAAGGGGTGTCTTTTTTTACTCCTTTTTATTTTAACCTATATACATACGATTCAACGATTTATCAATATGGACATTGGTGTACGGCACGCTCAAATCCTACGCCAGCTCAGGAGGAGGTGCGAACATTTGGTCACAACATTCTTCTTCTAAATAACAATAAACGTCTGTTACGACCGGCTCGTACCAAGTCGCGAACACAAAAGAGGGATCAAACATAAACGTGGCAATCAAAGGATTTTTATTTAATACAAATCATAATAATACTAAGAAGAAGAATAAGAATATTACAAATTGTCATGCAATAATTAATGTGAATAAATGGTACTTCACATCACATCATCATCACTGTTATACATGTGACGTGATTTGAAATTGAATGCTAATTCAAAAGACGTGTTGTAAAATAATGCATTGTTCGGCCTACGGTCGGAGGTGGTCCACAAGGTGGTCCACAAGGTGGTCAGACTTCACAATGAGGTTCATGAGTTAACATTAACTATCGTATTAACTAACAGTGATCAATACAGTTGTTACTATATTAGTTAATCATTGTTAATGTTAGTTAATAAAAACACAGCTGTTCATTGTTTGTTAATGTTAGTTCACTGTGCATTAACTGATGCCAACAAATGCAACCTTTGATTTGAATAATTTAGTAGTAAATGTTGAAATGAATATGACCTACTATTAATAAATTCGGTAACACTTTACATATAAGGTTCATTAGTTACTACATTAGTTAACATTAACAAAGAATGAACAATACTTCTTCAGCATTTGTTAATCTTTGGTAATGTTAATTTTGACATTTACTAATACTTTGTTAAAATCTTGTTAACATTAGTTAATGCACTGTGAACTAACATGAACAAACAATGAACAGCTGGATTTGTATTAACTAACGTTAACAAAGAATTACAAATACAGTAACAAATGGTTAGTTCATGTTAGTTAATGCATGAACTAATGTTTAATAAATGAACCTTATTGTAAAGTGTTACCATAAATTCTGAAGAAGTACTGTTCATTCTTAGTTCATGTTAACTAAGGTAGTTAAATAATGATAACTAATGAACCTGATTGTAAAGTGTTACCAACAAGGTGAACATAAACAGTGTTTGCTTAAAGGCGGGAGTGTGTCAGTAAGGGAGGGTGATCATATTATGATTACCAAAAACCAGGACACTTGGCCTGGCAAACAGATAGGCCTACTCAAATACCGAAGTTTACTCAAAGATACCTTATTAATTTCAATACATTTAAAGTAGGTTATGCCTCCTCTGTATGGATAGAAAATTGTTATATTGTTACATGAAAACAGGACATGTCCTGGGAAAACTGGAGAGTTGGTCACCTTATCAGAAGGGAGGAGAGGCATAGTTGGTCATGTGATGCGCATTTAAACATCGTCAGATTGAAAACTTAAAGTCTAAATTTGAAACTAAAAGTCTAAATCGAAATTTAGGATTTAGGACTGATGATTTGGCGATTTAGGATTTGGGGATTTAGGATTGGGAATTGGGGATTCAAGATTGGGATTTTGGGGCCAGTTGTTCAAAGGTAATCTGACCGGATTTTGGTTATCGGATTGAATCAAATCTTGAAAATGGGTTGTTCAAAAGAGAAAGAAGGAATCTGAAATCAGATTAGATACGGGAATCCAATCCTAAGTTTTAATCTGGATCAAACCTTCAGTTTGTGTTGTTCAAAACTTGTCAGTGGGATTTGGATAACTTTGATCCAAGAAAACAGGATTTTCCTGATCCCAACAGGGGGTAGGATTTCAAGGTGGATTTCAGGAAGAAAATGTTGTAAAACTTAAAAATTGGTCAAATAATACATTTGTATCATTTAGTTTATATATTTTTTATTTATATTTTGCACTTGACTTGTGTAACCATTTTAACAGTGATAAAGTTGACATAGGCTAACAATTAAGCTATTCAGTATAGTAAAGTAAAAATAAAATAAAAATTATCTTGTCCCCGTGAAATAATCCCCAAACAGATTTCAATGACAAACAAAAATAATATATTCATTTTTCGGTCATTCATCACCGTATATAAAAGGGGTCATGAACTGGCTTTTTAAATGTTTTTGTTTTGTTGTCTGAGGTCAACTTATGACATTCGCTTGGTTTTTACATTCAAAAACATAAAAATGAATAAGTTATGGGCTATCTTCTTCCCTAGTTTTCAGCCTACTTGAAAAATTCTCGGATTTTATGGCGTATCGCATTGAAGACTAGGAAGTAAACGCCCACTGCTGTGAGTGGATAACAGTTTGCATATTATAATGAGCTTCAACTCTGTCTTTGTGGGCGGGGCTAAACCGGCCGTGTTGAAGTAGGCGTTGATGAGCGGGTGGGGTTTCTTCGTCTTTGACGTCATACTTCCCACACTTTCAAAAACGAGACGTTTGTTGAGGCTGGTGTCAATAAAAGCTTTTATTGGACTAACAAGGTCGTTTTCAGTTCTGAAACTTACAGGATATTCTTATAATATGATGACCTCTTAGATGTCAAAAGCTCAAGGAAAATTTGATTTCTCAGTTCATCACCCCTTTAATTTCAAAGAAACAATCATCAGAGATGAGGCGGTCAAAAATAATGTCTAACAATTGCATCCCTTACTATACGTCCAGTCAGTCCCTCATTCTGACAGACCACCAGAGGTTGGTCTGGTTCTTCAACAGGCTCAGGTGCATCATAAACATCATCACAGAGAGGGACATTGCGCCTGGTAGCGATGTTGTGCAGGATGATACACGCAAGTATCATGTTGCATGCTCCCTGTGGTTCCACTCGCCAGTAGTTAAGGCATGCAAAGCGTCTCTTCAGAACTCCATTTAAACGCTCAATTGCACATCTTGTTTTGCAATGAGCAGTGTTAAAGCGTGCCTGCGCAGGTGTGGTTGCTGAAAGAAAGGGAGTCATCAGCCATGGTAGGAGTGGATAGGCACTGTCTCCTAATATTATGCCATCTGGTCGGTTGGTTTGAAGCTCTCTGTATAAAGCACTCTCTCTCAGGATGCGTGCATCATGAACAGACCCAGGCCACTTCAAGACACAGTTTGTGATGATGAAGTCAGCATCGCCCACAAGTTGGATGTTGATGCTGCGCCTCCCTTTCGGTTGATGTACTCCCAATCCCTCTCATGAGCTGCTTGGATGTGCACATGAGTGCAGTCAATGACCCCAATAGTATTGGGCATGTTCCCCAAAAGAAAAAAAACTTGTGCTTGGTCTGGGCAATCTGGACATCCTTTGGAAGTGAAACAAACTGATTGACCAGGCTGGCCAATGCAATTGACACAGCTTTCACTACATCACTCACAGTTGATTTGTCCACTCCCATATTATCACCAACAACTTGGTAGAAAGTCCCAGATGGATAGAAGCGCAGACCAATGAGGACCTGTTCTTCCACAGACAGACTGTGACTCCTTCGGGTTCTCCGTTGAAGTTTTGGCCTGACAAGATCTGCAATGTACTTAATATCAGCAATCCCAAAGCGAAGCGATCATACAGTTCTTCAGTGGTGTATTGCTCTAGTGGTTGTGCACGCTCAACATACATCCTTTGACGGTATCCTCTTCCACCAACCCGGTGGTCAGCGATGGACAACACCTGCCGATGTCAGTGCCTCTCTCTAAGTCCTCTGAGAAAGGCTGAATATAAGATGGCTGTCAAATACCCACATACCAATTAGCTGACGTACTGTGGCTTGTGTTCAATTAAATAAATCATGCCCAAGGCCTATAAATAGTATGTTCACTACAACAGAAGCGGTGAAACCATGGACTCAAAAGGACCTAATTTCACTGTTGCAGAAACCCATGCACTGCTGGAGGGTGTTAAGTGTCATTATGCCATTATGTGTCAATTGTAGGAAGCTCTGTTGCAGGTGGAATGGTGACTAACAAAAGGAAGAAAGACATTTGGGTTGAAATCACCCAGAATGTAAATGCAATGGGGTCTGGCCAGAAGAGGACCGTGGAGCAAGTGAAATTTACGATGGAAGAATCTGAGGGCCAGAGCAACGAAGGACCTTGCTGAAGCAAAAAAAAAAAAAAAACACACAAACAGGCAACAAATCCTTTAAGAAAGGTGAATACACCCTATTATTGAAGAACAACCTGGATCCTCACTGGTAGAGCCAGCAGTCACAGGAGCTCAGAAAGAGGCTTGAAGCGCCCTTTGCCGAATAAAAATGATGATTTCTATGAATCACTTCTTAAACGAGAAACTGAAAGAGCAGAAGCACAGATACTCCTGGCAGAGGAACAAATCAAGCTGACCAAACTACAGCAAACCAAAACAAAACTTCAGATCCAGCTCCTAAAAGCGATGCTTGGAAATGCGGGTCTCTCCTCCTCAGATGAAGAAGAACCCTGAACATTCTTTATTTTGTTAACTTTTGGATATTTAGCCATTTCATTTTTTGGTTTGAAAATCCATTTTTCATTTTTCAAGTCATTTTTTATTTTTTTTTGATGTTTTCAAAATGTCCACTATGTATTTGTTAATGTATGTTTGTTGTTAATTTTGTTGTGGTACAGATGTGGGTCATAAAATAAATTATGGATTAATACGTGGATGTTTGTTTATTTTTGTGTTTTGTCTCAAAAATAAGAAACACTTACAGTGACTCCATGTTGGCCTCTTCTTCTAGTTCTTTACATACCTGGTAGCCCACATTGTGAAATGTTGTCCCATTTAGAGCACTGGTACATCCAGATTTGGTAATCCTGAAAACTGTGTATCTGGATCAGGGTGATCCAGTCGCAATGTTGTTTCGCAAAAACCGGCATAAAAGTAAGACGGATTACCCTTATCCTGGATAGGAAAAAATGGGATTTCCAAATCCGGATCATTTTGATCCAGATTAAATGTTTTGAACAACTGGCCCTTGGGGATTGGGAAATTTGGGGATTGGAATTGGGAATTTGAGGATTGGGGATTAGGTTTGGGAATTTGGGATTGGGCATTTGGGATTGATGATTTGGGATTGGAAATTTGGGGGTCTGAGGATTGGGGAATATATGCATCTCTCTACTGTGGATTTATAGCATATTGTAAAGAATTGAAAGTTCTTGACAAAAAAAAATTGAAAATATTCTAGATTAGAATATTTGCTTGCTTTGACCAATTAGGAGCAAGACGCAACAACTTGCTTTGAGCCAATCAGAAGCTGACTGCCTGTTGGATTCCTGATGGATGCCTGCAAATGCCTGTTGGAATTTTTTTGGCAGTAAATTTGTCCAGTTTTTGGTAGCTTTTCAGTAAACACTGGTTAAACTGTATTTTACCAGTTTTAACAGAATTTAAGTTTATATAAAATATATTAACCCATGTATGATGTGGAAAAAAAGTTATTTAGATAATTAAAACGTTCTTTATACTAAGAAAAAAATTGCTCTTTTAAGAACTGATCACTGAAAGGTTGTTTGGTAAACCAAAATGGATCTATGGCATCTCTGTGAAAAAAAAAAAAACATATTTAAAAACTCTGGTTTTATGCATATTTGTGCACCTTCAGCCCATCATTTTGTTTCAGTGCAGCAATATAAGTTACATGATCATCTTTCACCGGCTGGTATGTCAGGAGTGAAGTCCAGATGGCTTATGTTGAAGCTTATTTGTTTGTCTGTGTTTTTGCAGCTGATTTGGGAAGTCTGTGTAAACTTAAAGGCATTTGTACACAGCAGAAAACACCTGAAGATCTGTGCTGAACACAATGATGATGATCACCAGTCGTGACTTTTTTGCCTTTCTAAGTCTCTTTTTGAAAAGCACTTAACACTCTCCATCCCTAAAAGAAAAGACCAACACCTTTAATCAGCCATGAAGAAGCTCTTCAAGTGCCTGTGGATCTTACTGGGTAAAGTACAACATTCATGCATCTGTTATTTTACTAGGATGTGGATTTGTAGTTTAGTTTACACTCATTTGTCTTTACTTTGGGTTCATAGCACATTGTAAAGTTTTGGAATTGGCATCAAACAAATATTCTAGATCAGTTGTTTCATACATTCGAATCTTTTGTATAATGATGTCATTATTTTTAAACCCATATTTTTATCATGGTTTGCACTACGCAATTCATTGTTTCTTAGCGTTTATATATATGTTCAGAAGTCTGGCGTCTGTAATATTTCAAATGGGTTTAAGTAGATTAACCTTTTTGACATTTAGGGGTCCTCAGAGCAATACCAGGACCCCTGTAAATGTTAATGATACGTTTCGGTGTATATGCATGTTTCTCGATTCATATCATAATTTCCTAGTGTACCAGGGGAACTCTTGTTATTATGAAGTGCTTGTAATTATGACTTTAGGTGTATATTTGTATTCCTATTCTGTGTATGTCTTCTTGGTATAGTTTTAATCCTCTCTAGCTCACGGAGTTAGACACATACAGGAAATTACAGCAAAATGTATGATTCTATGTGCAACCACTTTCTGGTTCAGGAAGAACCCAAAGGAGGTGTGAACTCCATTGTCCTCAAAAGGATGAAACGCCAGTTCCTCTCCCCTCTTCCATCTTCCTCTTCATCCATGGTCTTCAGTCTTCAGCTCTTCAACTTCTTTCTTTTTTAAGATCTTCTTTTTAGTCCCTTAGTTTAGTTTTCTTTTTGTTTTCCCATTTTGTATTCTTGATACACAGATGAATGACATGAATGTAGCCTGGAGTATTATTTTTCTTGAGTAACTTACTTCAAGGTAGCTTTGAATTCGGATCTGTTGTCCATCGCAGCATCACAGGGCGGGCTAGAATCTTCAGGAAGTGAAGATAAGACAACGCTGCCACTTTCAGGTGTGCATATGGCATTTGTTAGAGTCAGATCCTGAGATGATGGCCATGCTTTCCCGGCTGCGAGCATCAGACTAAAGTGGAACCTTCCACCCTGTCCTGAGCGCTCGCCACTGGACGATTGTTTTTTGGTTGTGGCCGCTGACTCCCTGCACTTTCCCGGATATGCAGTCAGGAGATCTCGACATCCTTGAAGACCCCCTGTATCTCTTCAGCGATCCCTCATTGATCTCCTCCGCCCTTCCTTCCCTCGATGGGGCCTGCTGCCCATGGGAACACTGTGTCCTCAGAGTGCTTCCTCTTGGCGTGACTCTTAACCCTTCCCGAAGCCTGTAGCATTTCATCTACACTTTTCCTCAGTTTATTGAATGTTGTTGAATAGATGCTCATTTGTGTATGTATAGTATGACAGCCGACTTGATTATTGTGTTTGTCAGGTAGTGATTCCACAGAAATGCTTTCTTGTTTGACGTGAAATTCAAATAGAGTGTTAGTTGCTGACTGTTATTATTGTGTCAGTAGTTTGCTTCAACATGATCATTTTACAGATCAATGTTTCCATTATCATTCGGTTTATTTTGTGTTAACGATGTCAAAGTAAATTAACTTCAAATCTCAAGTTCAAGTTACTTTATTTGTACTCCGAAGGTAAATTTTGTTTGTATGAGTCCTCATACACATGTGGAAAAACAAAGAGAAAACATATCACAGTTCATTCAAACTTCTGAAATGATAAATAATGTAATTTAAATTAAAAATTAAATAGAATTAAAATTTCAGAATGTGATTCAACAAATCCTGGTTCTCTGATACTCACTTTGGTTCCACAGGGTTTGTATTGGTTGTGGAAAGAGCAAATGGACAAGAAGGTAAGAACCTTTCTTTTTTACCTTTGTTTTTCTTTTTCTGTTTGACAAATGTTGCCTTTGTCTTTAAAAACTTTTCCAGAGAATGCAGCACTTTGGGGTGAAACTACTCAGTCATCAATTTATGCAGATGCTTACCCTGGACTTGCGCTTGATGGTTTCATCAACACCTGGACTCACACTAACACAGAGACCAACCCGTGGTGGAGAGTGGATCTACTGAAGGTATACTTCGTGAAACAGAGTGACCATCTCTAACAGAATCAACTTTCCTTCGAGGATAAACGGAGCTGTGATCGCGTCGGGAACGTCCCTGACATTTACAGCAACACCATGTGAGGCTTCCTTTGACTGTGTTGATGAATGTGGCTGCGGATGAACAGAAACTGATAACTGATTATCTCTCTAGATGTGGTGTAATATCTAGTCTTGCGGCCAGCGCTACGGCCACTTTCTCATGCGGCGGGATGGTGGGACGTTACATGGTTGTTCATATTCCTGGAAATGAGAAGATTCTTAGTCTTTCTGAAGTTGGAGTCTATGGGTATTTGGCAGGTAATGGTTGTATAGCACTTTTCAACATTGTAAGTAATAAATCATTTTTATTCCACAGCTCTCTGAAATTCTTGAACCAGATTGATCAGTCAAGACAACCAGTGTTTGGAATAGCGCCATTTAAAAGAACGGTGTTGGGTAACAATGGTATTTTTTCAGTAACGGGTAATCCAACCAATTACTTTTCCCGTCATTACATGCCGTTAATGTTACTTGACGCTAAATGTGGTGTGTTATTACAGGCATTAGTTTGGTTTGAAATGTGCTGGGTACAAACTTGGTCAAACTGTGCAGACTCTCTGCTAAACCCGCAAATAGATCCATTGATCTGCAAATGTTGTTTGAGTTCTTTAATGGTCTGGCGGTGGATCTTTTGCCAAACATGTCAGAGGTTATGGGTTGTAAAGCCTAATTTTTCTCTCATCAAAACTGAAAATGGACACATCACTGGTTTCAGTCAATATCAAGCAGGGAGAGCACTTTATTTTGTGATTTCATCGGAATGAATAGAAAGTCTCCACAACGGCGACAGGTTGAAGGGCACGTCCGAGTGAAGACTGTGCGAGTCACAAGAGAACACTGTATCCATGACACTGATAGCAGCGGCAACGAGTTCAAAAACAACACATTAGCGCTAGAGCTCTTATTTAATAGAGAACTAAATGAATGCTCTGCTAGTTAAATGGGGATGTTTTATTTGAATTAGGTACATCTGTGCCTATGTTAAAAAATGACTTATGCCGAAATTGAAATGGACGCCTATGTGCATTACTATGCATTGAGTGAATAAACTGTAATCTGAACCCCTGGCTCACACAGCTAGGTATATTTGCAGCAGTTCTGATAAGCTTGGTAGAAAGGGAAAGGCTTTTATTTTCACCTTAGCTCACTCTAAGACAGAGCGAGGCTGAAAATTGAAGTCAAAAATAAAAATAAGTCAAGACAGGTATTTATTAATTTTCTAGGAAATCGGGCAGTAAGAGGAGCCGCAACACAGTCCTCAGACATCTGGGAACTGGTTTGCTGGAAAGGCCATTGACAGTAATCGAGGTCTCCAGCTGTTGAAATACGGCATGCTCCTCAACCCTTAATCAGACTAACCCGTGGTGGAGGCTGAATCTGCATGATGTGTACCGAGTTAATAAAGTGGTCATCACTGCAACAGACAAGACTGCTGTGCAGAACACTATAAACGGAGCGGAGATTCGCATTGGGAACTCTTTGGAGAACAACGGCAACAAGCAATCCCATGTAAGACTCTTAAGGTTGAAAGAACATGAGCGTTTGAGTACAAATGAGAAGGATTAATGTGAATGTGAAGATTATATTATCTTCATCCTCCATCTGTTCTCTCTCTGTCTGTAGATGTGCTGTTATTCCTGCTATTCCAGCTGGCAAGTCCTACAACTACTTGTGTGGTGGGATGGAGGACGCTTTGTGATTGTTGCATATTCCTGGAGATCAGAAGATTCTTTCTCTTTGTGAAGTTGAAATCTACGGGTATTTGGCAGGTAATTCAATGTCTTACATCATTATATTCAATAAATTATACCATATCAAGGGAGTAGATTTGGTTTGAAGTGTAATGCATTTTAGCAGAATCCTGGCGTATTCTCCCTTGAGATTTTTAGTTTTACTAAACATTTATTTGTGGATGCATCCAGATAGCAATTGTGTCGGCCAGTATTGGCCCACGTCCTGGCACATGTGGAATGATGATCTGGCCCACATACCACATGGAATGATGGCACTTGGGTTTGACCACTCCTGTTTGCCAGGTCTAGCGCCACAACCCAGCAAACACATTTACGTTGTGGCAACATCAGTGGCCTCATTGCATTTCTGCTATAGCGAATTGTAAGACGGCGACAGGCTGTAGCAATGTTGTTGCACGACATTCAGCAACTGAGAAGACATTTCTGTTGAAATTTTTTTGTTCATGCTAGATAGGTCTATAGATATCCCCCATTTAGCATTTTATGTTTTTGAGGTTAATTTTTAATTAGTCAGATAGATTAGATAATTATATATGCCTACTTTTAAAATTTTGTCTATACTAATTATTATTTAATGGGGCATTCAGTGAATTAGCCTAATCATAATCAACACCTGCAAGTGTACACTCTGAAGAGTAAAAATGACAGAAAGGTTACGTTAATTCAACTTTATTAAAACTGGATGGTAATCAAATTGCACTTCCAAAATATAAATGTGTCTGTAGTGCATTTAAACAAGTGAAAACTACAGATTATTCTTTCACATTTTTCTTACCGTTACATGTAAGCTTTCTTACCTGAATGTGATGGGCTTTTGGTATTGATTCTACTCTGTGTTCCTGTCTTCTTCCATGTTTAGCAGCTCCCCGTAATGTTTAATGTTTATTAGTCTCCCAAAGGGGTTTCCTATTAGCCATGCCCTACTGTTATCTTGTTTAGCCTGTCGGCCTCTGTATTGAAGCCTTCTGTCTAGTTTCAGTCTTTGACGTTTTTTGTTGGTTGTTTTGTTCCCGAGCCTAAGTCTATATTTGTGTAGTAAAGAATGCTACACGTGGATCCTGCTTCCTCCTCTTCTTCAACCAACCATGACAGAAGAACTGACCTTAACATGGATCCAGCAGATTGTCCCTTCCACCTCTGCCAGAGCAACGAATACCCCTCAGTACTCTAGTGCAATATATTTGCTTTCCCTTCTATTGAGCAGTTCATTATTTACTGTGGGCTTTGCGGATGAGTAATCCGCGAAGCTCACAGTATCCCCTAAGCCTGAGCCAGTTCATGTCATGCCCACTTTGATGTTGGCAACTCCAGTACTCTCACCGCTTGCCGGCAAAGTCACCCCAGAGCCTCATCGCATCCACCCCATCATGGCCACCAGTCCAGAGTCTCATCCCACCGACACCACCCTGCCAGAGTCTCTTCACATCAGTCCTGCCAAGCCTGAGACTGTTCACGCCAGGTCAGCAACACCTGAGAGTTTGTCTCTGGCCAATATGGCCAGCCGCCACGCCAGGGTCTCGTCTCATCCTAAGATGGCCACCATGCCTGGGTCTTGGGTCGCCATGCCCTCAGTCTCATTCCGACATGGCTGACTCTACTCATGTGTCTGCCTCTGCACCTGACCAGCTGGCACCACCATGGCCCCCAGAAGCGCTGGATCCGCCCTGGCCTGGCCCTTAGAAGTATTGCATGCATCTGAAATCCAATCCTTAAGTGGGGTGTTCTGTCATGATTCCAGTCTGTTTTCAGATTTATCTTTGGGGCAAGCTCTCCGTATTTACGATTCTTTGGAGCCTTTAGCCGATGCCTACACCTCACTGGGTCCTTCACTGGAAACCCAGAGTAATTCTATCCCGCTAAATTTTTGCTCTTTGAAAGAATTTGAACAATGCAAGTCTACACCATTAATGATTAAAAGTTTGCTGAGTAGTACTTGCTACTGAAAGCAAGGCCGTATTTGACCTTGGCAAGTCTTTGTCTTGCATTAAATAAAGTAAATTCTGCCCTCTGAGTTGACAACTGATCAAATGCCTCTCAGATATGACTCACTTCACCTCAAGTCATTGTTCGCTAATAATCTTCCCTTCTGCTACAAATGTCATCAATGCATCAATGTCAATTAATTGTTTTCATATTTCTTTTTTTTTTAAGAAAATCTGGCAGTAGCTGGAGTTGCTACACAGTCGTCAACATCTGGGGACGGGTTTGCTGAAAAGGCCGTTGATCGAGGTCTCCAGCAGTTGTACATGGGATGCTCTTCAACCACTAGTCAGACTAACCCGTGGTGGAGGCTGGACCTGCGTTACATTTACAGAGTTAGTACAGTGGTCATCACTAACAGACGAGATTGCTGCGCAGAACAAATAAACGGAGTGGAGATTCGCATCGGGAACTCTTTGGAGAACAACGGCAACAACAATTCCACGTGAGACTCTTTAGGTTGAACATGAGAAATGCAAAGATTCAACACCTTATCTCCTTCATCTGTTTCTCTCTGGTCTGTAGATGTGCTGTTATTCCTGCTATTCCAGCAGGCGAGTCCTACAACTACTCATGTGATGGGATGGAGGGACGTTATGTGAATCTGATCATTCCTGGAGACATGAAGACACTCACTCTCTGTGAGGTGAAGGTCTATGGAGAAGGTACATACTCATATTGCTTTATAATATCAGATAATAATAATGTCTTCACATCGTCATAAATTTTTGTCAACAAGACATAATGAGGAACAGGGAAATGTTTTAATAAATGCCAATATGTAGGTTCCAATATTTAAAATATTTCATTGCTTATTGAATTCAAAGTTGTATGTATTTACATGTATGACTGTGTTTGTTTAGGTCCCTGTTTAAAAAGGTCATTTGTAAAAATGCAGTTTAACTCCAGCAATGATTTGACTGACCCTTCAATGAGAGAAAATGTTCTGAAACAGGTGAGAGAGAAGAAACCAATTCAACCTTTATAAATACTGTGAGAAGCAGAAACATTTTTATATTAGGCCAAATTGTTCTCAAGTCATTTAAAAGGTACATAGCACAAGTCTCAGAGTTTTTGCAAAACTATGCCTCCTCTGGCGACAAGCAAAACTGCAAGCAGAGGAGTGCACGCTCATGGACCACACACACTCACACACGCATGCTTACACAAGCTGTTTATAACTAAAGGAGCATCAGCTGCACAAATCTTTTAAAACAGTCATAATGTCTTGACGTAATAAAGTTATAAATCTGGATGAAAGGAAAGGCATTTGAGTAAATTACACACTTATGTGTGTGTGAGGGGAAAAAACAAGGGTAGTAGAAAACTTTCCAACTTTAGACTTTCCATCTATCTCCATGTTGAACTGTTTTATGCGTTACTGTATCCACTTATGATTGTATTATTATGGAAACACGTTTATAAACAATATAAGTTATTACTTTGTACAGGACCCGTTTGAGCCCTAGAGCCGACCGCAGATCTCTCCGTTTGTTGAAAGCTTCCGATGTCGACTCTCGTCTTATTGCCGACGCCTGGCACTAGACACAAGTTTTATTTTCTTTGTCTTATGTGAAGTTTGTGTTGGGAATGTGTTTGGAATGAACTACAAGCCGGTCTGTTTGAATCCATCTTCTACTTTTGTGGAAAGTTGACTAAAGTTGTGTCTTCTCTGATATGGAGAATGGCGGCGAATACACAAACCTGCCAGACATAGCCAGTTGAGCGTGAACGCGCATGACATCACGCCAGTCTCAAATCCGCCCCCGAATCCCTCTTATTCATTTTACTGTACAGGATAATAGAGGCGAACTCAGTAATCAGAGAAGGGCTCATTCAGCCCATCGTTTAAGCATGTATGGGCTAGAAAAACACCTATTTTTAACTTAAAATGTTGCGCAATGCACCTTTAATTTTTGCTCCATTTTATAGTAAACATAAAATGGTTATTTATTGGGATTGATTGTTCCAACAGGAACCTTTAACATTCATGGAATCTTTGGATTACTCATAATGTTCTTTATAGTGGTAAAATGCTAAAAAAGCTACAGCTCAGTGCTGCGCTGACAGTGCTTTGGGAAAACATTTGTTTGACCTGTTGTGAAACAAACACACCAAGAACATGGCTTTGGGAAAACACCATGAAACTGCCGCAGATGCATTTGCTGTCTCAAGAGCTGCAAACTCTTTGGCCAAAGGGGCCATAGAACAAGAGTCGGGCTATTACAGTCTGTACTTTCTGGTTCCAAAAAAAGATGGGCATTGCATCCGATTTTAGATCTCTACGGTCTGATCTCAGAACATACAAGTTCAAGATGCAAATGATCAAGATGACTTTGTCTCAGATCAAACACAAAGATTGGTTTGTCACAACCGATCACAAGGATGCATATTTTCATGTAGAAATTGATCAACTCCATGACATCAGCACTTTAAATTGCATAGAAGACTGGCTGATTTTGCCCTAAAGTTTTACTAACTTTAAGCCTTCCGCACATGAGAGCGTTTCAGCTGTGGCTCAGAGCCAGGGGATTTAGTTCAATAGCCAATCCCCAGTGGGAAATACGAGTAAGAACACGTGCTGAGTGCCCTTTCTAAAATCCATGTGTATGTTAAGCATACGTTCTGAGCACTTCAGAAAAATGATCAGCAGGCTCCATGGTTTGCTAATCTCAGGGTATTTGTGGCTTTCATATCGGGTTTGCCACACTCTGATTGACTGGCTCCGGTCTCACTCTGATTGTCCGCTTCATCTATGGAGTGTGGCGGCTAAGGCCTCCCATCTGAGCAAAGATCCCTTTATGGGTCCTGGCCAGAGTCCTTGAGGAGCTAGTCGAGATCCCTTTTTGAGGAGCTAGTCGAGATCCCTTTTGAACCATTAGAGTCAATGCTTGATAAGGCTTCTGTCTTCAGGGCTTTGGCAAGAGGTGCTCCCTTGCAAAGATTTCCTGAATTGGCAGGTTTCGTGCTGCAATACAGTCTGGGTGCATCACACTAAACTCATCTATGGTTCCCAAAATGCATTGTATCATTGTAATATCATCTGACGTTGAAGCTTGACGTCAAACAATCGTTGGGTTTAGACATCAACACGACATTCATTTTCAACAGTAACATGACGCCTGAGGGACGTTGGATTAGTGGAGTCCAGTGTCTTCCTGACGTCACATTGACACACTGTGCTTTTTGGGGAGGAATGTTTGAGTCTATCGTCACATTCTGATGTATTCAGTTCAGTGTGAATGTTATTTTCAGTTGGGATCTGCTCTTGCGGATAGAGGATTCACAGATGTGACACTGCGATGGACTCAAACTCCTGAACGGGTGATCCAGAAGAGGAACGATGCTAAACGTGAGTCTGTTATCACAACTGTAAAATAAGCTGGACAAATGGAAATGATTGTAGATTTCATAGATTTATAAATTTTCATTTACAGGTCCTTGTGAGAACAGAAAATCCCCTTGAAATCAACAGTCTTGGACTAGCATTCATAATGATCTGATTCTAAATACACAAAACTAAATTTCTTCATAATTATGTGTTTTCAGTGTAAAGACTGTTAAACCCCCTTTGGTCAATAATTGTATCCCTTAAAACTCATATTTAATCACCAAAATGCCATATTTAAAAGTGTTTTCTTAAAAAAATCTTCATGCCTTGACATATCTTGAATGTAACTCGACACCCTTGCCTCGTGTAGTATTCACGGTTCTATGAATATGCAAATGAGCCCCGCCTCCACTCACTCGCTCACTCACTCACAGATCCACTGGTTGATGATCACACGTTGATCTGATTGGTTACAAGGTGGTTTGTGACGTCAGAAACACCAGCGATTTCAAAGCGTGTTTTTGAGACTTTGGTTCACTGCAGTTTTAAAGAGGAAATACTCAGCAATGCTGTCGATATAATTTACACATGGTGTGTGTTAAAGCAGATTAAAAACACCACATAGACATAACATTAAAAGCTTTATTTTCTTTAAATCACTCCTGCCTTACCGTTTCTGTTGATTCAAACCTTTAAGAACCAGAAAACATTGTATAATGTCAACATATAGCATTAAAAAAATAGTAATAAATATAACATTTTAAAAAAAAGCACAGTCATAACCTAGACGTTCTGTGCCTAAGTTTCCTCTGGTTTCTCTGTGTTTCTGTTAGTCTCCAAGGTTGAAAATGGTTTGATTAAGTGTCCTCTGGTGTTTCATGTTTCTTTGATTGTTTTTCTCTGTTTTCTTTCAGTTCTTTGTCAGTTTTACTCAATGTTTTAAGTTCCTTTGTTAATAAAACGTTAATAACAAAAATTCTCCTCACTGTTGCAAACCATTTGTGCAAATCTATATGTTCATTTTGTCCCAGATTTTTATGAGTGAGAAACATGGAGGAACACTATGGAGTTAATATTGTGTCACAATTAAACAAACAAATCCAGCATTTTGCAAAGAAACTTGATCTGCTTTGCAAAGGAAAAACTGGACTTGGAAACAAACAGAAAGCAATGTGCAAGTACAAAGCTCAATTTGAATGAAAATGCAGAGGAGTAACAAATATGAATTCTGTTTTACAATTATAGGAATGAGCCTAGATAGTATTTATTAAATAAATACACACCATCCTACATGTAACCTTTGAACAAACACCAAATCGAGTGCATGCATACGCATATCTGTCTGTTATGATTTTGAGACCCTTGGCTTTTTATGAGATCTCTCGGCTCGATTTTACTCAGAAAATTTTAAGATAGGGGATCATTTTAGCGCTCAGTCTCCCAGGAGGAGCACTGATCTGAAATGTGTGCTTGCCTTTGTCTACAACTGAACAGAACATGAACAGTGTGTTTTTGTGTCTTACTTTATCTATGATTAACCTTTTTGAGGTTTTGCTAAATGTGTATTATAGAACTTTTAAACACTTAAAAGACAAGTTCAGACATTCATCAGTGGACCAGCAAGAGGAACAAACTGGTTTTCACATTGCTTGGGCTCAACACACTCTGCACGACCTCTTTTTCTCTACTTTTTGAAAGGGGATCAGCATCTCAACCCACTTATTACTTAGTTGGAAGTCAGTCAGCTCCAATGTTAATGTAAAAAAAGTAATGAATGAACAAAACAACAAAATATATGCTACTAAAGTGCTACTAAAAAAGTTTAATGGTCTCTTTTACATATTAATCTGACTTTTTGTCTTAACCAGCTGTGAAAAAAAGATATGCAATGATTCTTAAATTGTTTCTATTTAGTAATAACAAATAGAACAACAGCATACAAAGTATGACAATGATTTATTTAAAATTAAAAGCATTCATAGCTGTTCAAAAACACAGATTTATTTAGTAATGAAACATTTCCTGGATCCAAGCGATGGATTTCACCAATGCACATTATTCCTAAAAGATAAAAAAAAAAAGTCTTAAAATGTTGGTCAAATATAATATTGATTTTTATTATTGAGCTGTAACAATACTTGCCAACATGCTGATATTCGAGAACTGTTCGTGTGGTTTTGCTTAAAGGGATAGTACAAATAATACAACAAAGTTTGTTTCTAAAAGAAAATTGCGTCAACGTCCACCTAAAGTAAGACAGATCAATAATACTGTAGAATATTAAATACTCTAATCAGAGACACACATGTAAGTGCAATGTCAACAGAATGTGTTAAAAGGACCATCAAAATAAAGTGATACCGAAATATTGTAAAATATTACAATTTAAAATATCTGTTTTAATACATGAATATATTGTAAAATGTAGCCTGTATTTTCAGCATTATAACTCCAGTCTTCAGTGTTTTACTGATTCCAAACTTTTGAAGGGTTGATGTCACTTGATCTCTAGGATAGTATTTCTCAGCTTATTTTTTAGATCTACTTTACTAATCAAATCGTATGTTGAATAGATGCTCCTTTGTGTATGTAAATAGTTTGACAGTCGACTTGATGTTTGTGTTGTCAGGCAGTGATTCCACAGAAATGTCAGTTTGTTGCAGATTATTATTAGTGTGTCTATAGTTTCCTCCAACATAGTCAATAATTACTGATTCATTATCATTCAGATGATGTTTGAAAAATTAACAACATCAAAGGGAATAATAATAAAAAATGATGTGGATCTTTCATCTCCACTGTCACTGCTAACATTAGCTAATCCTTCTTCTTGATGCCATTCCTCTTCACTAGCATGAACATCATCCTCACTTCACTCAGATAGTGTTTCCTCTACTGCTATTGACCTCTACATGCAATAAATAAATAATAATAATCGCAAAAAAGTTACTGCAGATTGTATTGTCAAGAACAACAGTCACAGTAGGCTATGACTCGTTGCTGAATTATAGCTAGTGATGCATGACGTCCAATTTAGTGAAATCCTCGCAATCTAAAATCAATACTTGAAAAATTTAACAATGACATGACTCTTTAGATGTTAATTGATGTTACAACACTTTTTTACCTGCATGAGTTTCCTAGAATAGAAGGATCTGAGAGATATCCCAGAGGAACTTGGCATTTCTGGCTGGCTGTCAGCCATCTTGGTTTTGAGTAAATAAATCTGCACACAAGGGCTTGCCACTGGGTGGCGATGTATAGGATCATGCACAAGAGTCAAATGAAGAGGTTGATGTACAACTTTGCAATTAAAAATCCATGCATTTGCAAAAAAATCTCTATCTACTGTAATTCAAAATTAATTTAAGTTATAAAGCATATAGTAGTGGTCACTTAACTATTTAGTGAGGACTAGTTATGCCTTGCAAAGCATTTACCAAGGAGATTTAAAGTCTCAGTTCTCAGTTTGGTTTGTAAATAATGCTATACTTCATTTAGAAATTATAAATTGATCATTAATAAAGAATGAAAATACAATTAATAAACACATTATAGAGTGCATTTATTATAAAGTGTTACATATATCTATGATCTCTTTCTCAATGGTCTCATATACTGTATATATGAAAACTATTTATATTTTAAAATCTGTCAGGATTTTTTCTTCTGGTTTCAGACCTCCACTGCATGCTACTGATTACAATGCAAAAAAATAAAATGTTCTCAACTGCATTTCATAAAAACATAGGATTATTGTAACTTTGGACTGAATATACTGCATTAGACATCACTCGTTCTGGATATTTGTTGTGCATTAGGTCCTCCAGCAGGGGGAAACATTGGCTTTTCCTGGAGCTTATACAACACACACACACACACACACACACGCTCAAACCAATCATCAGGTGTTTCTCTTTCCACATAGCAAAAACTATCTGTCACCTGAATTTGCATTGACTACTATAGATTTCTTAAAAAATAAAAATAATAATTTAAATAAATCCCACATACATATTAACTTTATGGAAAAATAAAATATGAAATGTAATGTTTAACCTGAATACTGGTATCAAGCTGTGCATGTGATTTGATTGTAGATATTTAAATCACAGAAAGACTGTAGAGTCTTTCATGCTTTGCTCTATAAACCACCACAGTGTGGCGCTTTTTCTCCTCTAGGATAATATAATAATACAGATTGTTATATTTGACATAATAAATAGTGAAATAGTGAGGATAACAGCCCAGACAGAAAGCAACCATTGAAACAATGTTAATGTGGCCACGTTAGTTGAACCGAATCAACATCACTTTCCACTCGCAAATTAAAACTGATTTGATTTATTTTTAAAATGATTGAAGAACTTAATTTGATTACGTTTTCTGTGATGGGCAGGGTAAGAGAATATACAGTTTGTACAGTATAAAATTCATTATGTCAGTGAAATGTCCCCATAAAACATGAAAACCCAACCAAGTGTGTGTGTGCACGTCACCTCTCCAAACCAAACCCTTCCCCATCGACTGGGATCTGATTGGCCAAGAGAAATGCTGTGAAATGGTTTTAACTCAGTATAAATCAGATCCGATCTTCTGTTCGAGATCCGAGCTCAAGCTCTGATTTACATCATTCAAATCCACACAAAACAACAGGGAAATGATTAATTATTGAACTGATCCAGATGGAGTGCAAAGCAGGACAAACTACAGGCCTAGAGGTCATGATGGAGAGCTGTAAAATCAGCCTGAGGGGGATCGGCTTCGAACGTTTATTATCATAAAGATCCCCATTCACACGGATCCACGAAAACGACTAATAATGCTGGATTAAAGGACAACTCAGGTGCAAAATGAACCTTTGGTCTAATTACACATTGTTGCCTAGTCAACCGTTATCTGAGATTTGTTTTCATGATTGCCGAATGTAAATAGTTTTATCTCTAAATACAGTTAAGCCTATAATGCTAGTATGACGCTAGTATATTGGGCATAGAGTAATGACAAATAAAAATCGCTTGTTATTACCACCAACAAGGCTCAAAATAGCCCCACAGTAACACGGTAGCATAATAAGGGTCCCTACATTCAAACCGAAGCATTGAGAACTTTGTCAGTGTCCATACAGTTTAATAAGAAGATATTTTATACACACTGTCAACTTCGCGAATACAGGAAGAAGCCATCTTTGAAATATAGTCTCTACCAGTCGATCTACGAACGCTGATCCAAGTGCGCTGAACTGTGCAGAATCTCATATAGTCCGTTGTTTCCGGAAGAAACACAAACACGAACCATTTTCTTGTCTTCAATATGTACATGTAGCCTACTGTTGTTGCTCACCTTATCACCTTATTCACATCTCACCAGCGCACTTGGATCGGCGTTCGTAGATCGACTGGTAGAGACTATTTTTTCAAAGATGGCTTCTTCCTGTATTCGCGAAGTTGACTCTGAGTATAAAATATCTTCTTATTAAACTGTATGGACACTGACAAAGTTCTCAATGCTTCGGTTTGAATGTAGGGAGCCCTTATTATGTCTACGTGTTACTGTGGGGCTATTTCTGAGCCTTGTTAGTGGTAATAACAAGCGATTTTTATTTGTCATTACTCTATGCCCTATATACTAGCGTTATACTAGCATTATAGGCTAAACTGTATTTATAGATAAAACTATTTACATTCGGCAATCATGAAAACAAATCTAAATAACGGTTGACTAGGTAACAATGTGTAATTAGACCAAAGGTTCATTTTGCGCCGGCGTTGTCCTTTAAGCCAAACACACATATAGACACAAATTAAGCAAATTGAGCCCCTCCCCCCTTAGTTACTGTTGCTACACCCGACAAACACGACCAGCATTACGGTTTAGATGACGGGAAGAGGGATACCCGTGTGTGTCGGTGACCTTTTCTAGAGCAATATCTCCGCAATATCGTCCAGATCTGAGGGACACGGGGTTATAGTAGTGGACAAGGGAGATATTCAAAATCGAAAAATACAGAATGGAGACACGACTACTATATTCGAGGCGAACGCTTACCGGTCTCAGGCCCCGTTTGCACGAAGGGAAAACGCAGAGGATTGGTCTTCGCTTACACGAAACCGTTCATATCACAGAAAACGATTATTTCTGAAAATGCTGGTCATGCGTTGTCGCGCCAACTGGGAGAAACAGCATTTTAGGTTATCTCTTGTCGATTCTGAATTGGCTTGCATGGCTTTATCCTTCTTCCCACACTGCCACCCATAGGTTTGGCTGATATGATGCTCGACGGTGTATTTATGCGGTGTGTGCACGATGGTATTATTGGAAATGGAGAGGGGGAAAATATTTGTTTCTCTAAATACCCGGCTGTGTGTAAACGTGACCTCAGAGAAACCCCGCCATGACCTGTACCTCATATACAGCCGGTCATGCTTCGACACTGCCGGGTGAGAGTTTCATTTGTTATGGTCTACTATTGTCGATTTTGTTAAAATACAGACGGTATGTTAGCTAGCTAAACCTGTGCGTAACAAAACATTCAAAGCGAACTGACATTTCTCTGTTGTTTTGAGAATCAGAATGTTTTATGAACAGAATTCACAAATAGGAAATTGCTTTGGCTTAAAAGGTGCATAACAGATAATATAATGAAATGAAATAGATAAAACAAAATATAATGCATTCAGATATCAATTTTATTTTATTATGTTTCGTAATGTTGGACTGTGAGTAGCCGTCCACACTGTTTGATCCATTGTTGGCTCCGCTCACGTCATTGTGTTTTCGTCTTTGGAAGCGAAAAAATGTATGTAAAGATATTTTGAAATTCGGCTTATCCCGTAGATGGTCTGCTTTAAACTCGAACCTGACATGTGCACAAGCAGATCTGTTCGTGTTATAGAAAAGCAATCAGTACTTTCTAATTTCAAATTCCTTCATGTAATAGTGAATCCGCCATGGCAGCAAATGCTACTGACATTTAAAGCGAATGTGAGATGAGCACTCTGGTTGGTTTATTTCACATAAAGCCCAAAACACATCCATTGCTCATTAAGAGAATAGAGAAGACCCTTTCAGGTCATGCGCCGGGAGCAGCGATCATTTTTACGGTCGTTAAACTAGCAAAAGTGGATTCAGATGCGATCTTGTGACCTGCGCTTTCAGATCATGCGCTTATATCGCTAAAATCAGGGCCAGAGGCTTTGAAAACATAGTTTTAAAAACTTGCACTTTAAGACCCAAGCGTTTTAGGCTCTTACACCCATTTTCACAAGTTAGCAGTTAGTTTTAAAATGCTCTTTACCTAAAGCACCTCATTTTTCAAGACATTTCAGGCTAAACATTTAACCTGTTCAATCCAGACTGGGAAGGTTTGCATGTAAAAAAAAAAATCAAACCAAAGTGGAAGATCCAGCCGAGGGATAAAGGCCATGCAAAGTGAACCTCAGATCTACGCAAAATAAACTCCGAAAACAGCAAAAACGGATTAAGAGGCCTGATGGATTTCCATAGCTAACATTACAGGTGTGAGATTTTTTCTATTACATTTTCTTATTTAAATAGCTACTTTATAATGTTTTTATTTAAAAATTAACTTAATTATTCATTATAAATTATATCTGATTAATTAATTAATAGTTCTTGCTTTTTTATTTAAATATTATTAAAAACTCTTAAAATGGTTCCATTTCAGTCAGAGACGCCAGACGTAGTCATCGTCGACTGAATGGGGATCACGTCAGGGAGCCAATCCTCTTCGAGTACCATTGAACGAGCCAATTGAATTGGCGTGTGTGATTGCATCACACACTCTGTCCCCACGGCTAGATTTCTTTACTAGACTCTACATATTACAGCTGTTATCATCTACAGGTCAATCATACAAATTCAACACTAGTGTCAAGAGTGTGTCTAGTGTAATATCTTGATGTGATACGAAATACTTTTGTTTTATTCCGCTCTTTAAAACAATATTAAAAGTGGTCTGGCATCATAAATCGGTGTGTGTTCATGTAAACCTCTGGCAATATTTAACAGTTGCCCATTCAAAACACAAACACAAAACGTCTCCCATTCTAGCTCAGACATGAAACCGACTGAAGCCTGAGTCGAAACCCCAGCTGACAGACACGTGTTCTCAGAACATTTCCATGAAAACTTAAGGTTCTCTGAACATTCAAAACATCCAGTTAAAAAAAAAAAAGTTTGGTTATGCAAATTCTAAGGGAACGTTCCATTTGATAATCCTACAGAGTTCACGTGAATGCTTCTGAAACAAGTAACATTTAAAAACTGCTAGACAAACATCCATCTAAAATGTTTCCCAATAAAAACTCTATGTATGATAGGGGAACATTGTGAGAACTTTATTAAAGACATTTGATTAAACATTGTATTAATACTACACTCTAAAAAAATGGTGCTAAATAGCACTAAAAGTGGTTCATTGGCTCGTAATCATAGGGGAACCATTTTAAGTGCCATATAGCACTTACCTTTTCATATGGTGCTATGTAGACCATAAGAGGTTCCATAGAGCATGGTAACCATCCCAGAGAACCACTGAAGAACCGCTGAAGAACCAAACTGGGCTTAGTGGTGCTATATAGCACCATGACCACCGCAAAGAACCCCTGAAGAACCTTTTTTTTAGAGTGTACTCTCTTAACAATGCTGGGATGTTTTAACCCAAACCCAAAATAAATGTTGGGTTAAAAAGGTCATTTCAAATTTTAACCCAACTTCAACTTTCAACTGTACATTTTTTAATTGCATTTGTAACCCAACATTTGGGTTAATCCATATTTGACCCAAATATGAGTTGAAATAACCCAGAAATTGTTAGAGTAGTGGACGAGCGTCTGTTCAGAGAATCATGTGTTTAGATTCTGTTTAAGTTCTGACTACTTGATCTGTTCACATTCACAGCATCTCAACACTGTGTCTAAGTTAAAGTATAATCAAGTCACATAACTCATTTATCCACATGCAAATAGAACCAGTATGCTAAAGCTGGTCAATTTTCCTAAATGATTCCACAAGCAAAACTCAAAAATCACTTTACATATATATATTTATATTTTTCCTAATTTCAAAATATCATTGTAAATCAGAATATATATATATATATATATATATATATATATATATATATATACATATATATATATATATATATATATATATATATATAATAAAAGAAGGATATACAATTATAATCCAGTATGTGTCTGGTCCAGATCCCGATCCCTGTTGGATCTGTCATGGGTCTCTCAGAACACAAACTCTCAGCCCTCGTGACGTCACACCAGAGAAAGTACATCAGTCTCCTTCGGGAATCGTCCACAGACCGTCAAACTGACTGGAAAACCACTCCATCATCATTAGCGGACGGACTTCGGGACAGGACAGGTTAGTTCGCTTGGTCCCACTTTATATTAAGTGGCTTTAGGTACTATGTAATTACATTGAAATTAATAATTTGATACTGTGTACATACATGTTTTTACATTGTACTTACATTTTAAAATTCCAGCATGTAATTACAGCTATTATTAATTTATGTAATCACATTTGTAATTACACAGTTGACCCATCCCTCACACCTTAAACTGACCGGTACCACCACACCTGACCCTAACCTTACCCCTATCATACCTCAATAGCAGCAAACATGTTTTACAATACAACAGGAACACAATAATACATTGTACTTATTGTTCAATGTAAGTACATAGTACTTAAAGCCACTTAAAATAAAGTTTGCTTCATTTTTAATAAAAACAAATTGATTACATGTCAATCAGACACAAAGAAAAGAAAATCCTACTGCTCATAGTTGGGAAAGTCTTCCAGTTTTGGAATTGATGTCTTTGTTGATTATTATAAAACATATTTTTCTTTCTCTATGTATATTCATATCAATATTGTACAAAAGAAATCTACTCAAATCTGATAAATGAATTAGATCAAAAGTAGTCACAACATTACATTACCTACAATTTGTAAGTGATCTACCCAGAACTCATCTTTCACATCTCTGCCTTTTGTCCCAAGATTACAGAGCAATATAAGGATATCTCTCTCTGTGAGAGGATGGGGATCACCGAGTGCTGGCTGATATTATTGGGTAATGTAAGACTTTTATTAATAACAGTAAACGAAGACCAGTTCACAACAAAGACAATAATTATAACAATAGTTACTATAACAATAGTTTTCAATATAAAAAATAGCAGAGTCTGCACCACAACTATAACGATAACAGCACAGAGGAATGATATCACTGGAAACTATCTTTTCTAACTGATAATTTAAAAAAACTGTGACAGCCAATCAGAATCCGTCCTGCTTTAATGAGCTCCAGCATTTAAAGTGACAGAACACAGAACTGACGCGCTGATAGTTATCGTTATAGTTAATGAACTTAAATGGGTCCTACTATGCCCTTATACCAAGTCTTGATTATGTTTTCTGGATGTACTAGAATATGCTTTCATGTTTGATTGTTCAAAAAACACTTTATTATTCACATAGCAATATAGCAACCACAGAAGATATTTCAAACTCGACTGACATGCATAGGGATTTTGGTTAAAGTGTGATTATAGTGATTGTGTTATTACTAATTTAGAAAATTTACAAGTCAAACCAAAATATTTTCTTAATAAAATACAATTGTTAACTTTTTCATACAAAATAATGTCATTTTTTTAATTTGACAACAAACACATCTGAAAATACAGCTATACAGCAAAGTTCCAAACAAAATAATACCTGAACATTGACTCTCAGTCTTTATTTACATGTTTCTCATGTTTTCTCAATAGAATTCATAAAATTATAAAATATGATAGCATAGTTCTAATAGGGGCACATCATAACGCAGTGTGACAACATGCCCCAACTGCACAACTGGGGTTTAAACCATGCTAGTGTCTTCTGCTAGTTAGCGAAGCATTAAAGAGCAATATCAACTGTTGAACAACAGATTGGAGATTAAAATAATATCAGATTTGTCTAATTTTAAATAAACACAAAAAAATAGAGATGAAAAATTAACTTAAGTAAGAAATGTACTTTTGCTATGGTTAAATAAATGTTCAGTGATATCTTACAGAAATTTTGGAATTTTGACGCATATTTGTCCTTATATAGTGTTGAAATGGCAACTAGTAAATACACCAAGTTTCGTCAGTGCCAGCATGTGTGGAAGTATTTAAAACAAGTGTGTTACAACTAGCGCCGGCGTTACGTTGTGCCCCGCGCTCCCCTAATTGAGAGGTACGAATCAAAGAAATTAGACTTTTGGTGAAAAAGAAATGTAGCAAAATTGAATACTTTATATTTATTAAACTCAAGTAAAAGTACCACAATTGAATAGTACTCAAGAAAGTAGAAACAATGGGAAAGTGTACTCAAGTACTGTAATGAAAGCATTTGTACTTACGTTACTTTCCACCTCTGGGTTATGGAAGCTGTTCTCCGTAAAATGCGCAGCATGAACGTTGGGGTTATAATGTTCAGGAACGGTGTTTAAAATAAATTTGACCAACTCTGAGGTTTATGTTTTGGACACGGGGTGTATAAACTCTTTGACAGTGACAACACTAATGCGGCTCAACCAGGCCTCGTCCCCGGGGATTATTTCAATGAGGAACGATGTGACTTCCCAAGATCCGAAAATAAAACCTGTTGTAGCCCAAACGAGCTGTTTGTTGTATGTCTTGGAAACTGGAGCTTTGTAACATTGCAGATCTTTTTATTTAAGCTCAAACAGCAACATTACACAAAGTCGAATAAGCGAAAAATCATAATGGGACCTCTTTAAGAGTAAAAATAATGAAACTCAGAGATCATCAGATTTATACGGTGATATTGTTAAAAAACTAATTCAATCATTTTTATAAAGACATTTGTCTGTGCTTGTTAGTTTGTTTTTATAATAATGTCAAATTTACATTCATCAAGTATTTCTGTTTGACTTCTGTTCATCAGAGCATGATTCATTGCTGCTTTGCAAAACAAATCTAAATCCATTTGGATGTTCATTTGCCTCTTTACATCTGACTGTGTATTTTTGATCTGTCACTAAGAAAGCCTGTTTTCTGCACAGGGCTGTTGTGTGTTCAGGAGCAGACAGTTGGCGCTAAAGGTAGAGTAACTTTTACTTTTGGAAATGCACATACATGTAACAGTACCTAAATACATGTTCTGTACTTTTATAATTTACAACAATTTTGATTAATTAATTTGTATATCGTTTCTACAAATGAGTTTTGTCAGATTTAGACGTGTCCACAAAACTTTTACCCATTTTATAGGTGTAGGTGTACTTGCACATCATTTGTACCTTGAGATCCTGGAATTTAAAGTACATTTTAATGAAATTTAATCATCAAATGAATTTGCTTTTTCCAGAGAATCTGGCGCCAAGAGGAACTGCCGCTCAGTCAACGACACACTTTACTAAGTCAGCGGACCTCGCCATTGACGGTGAGAAGGATTTCTCTACAATTTCTGGATCTTGTGCCGCAACCAGTTTCGAGGAAAACCCGTGGTGGAGGCTGGATCTCCAGGCGTCGTATCGAGTGAACATCGTGGTCGTCACTTACAGACTGGACTGCTGTATTGATAGATGGAACGGTGTTGAAATTTACTTCGGAAACTCTCTGGACAACAACGGAAACAACAATCCCAGGTCAGTCGCGAGTGATGTACTTCTTTAAATGTCCTCCTGGGGAATGAATTTAAATGGCAATATACATTTATTAACAGTTGCTTGTTGCCACCTACTGGTGTAACGATGTAATCGATACAAGTGTTTGAGTTACTTTCAAAATGTTATTTGCTCTATTTTTGTAATTGCTTCCATCGATATTAGTAGCTGTGTTTCCATTACGCTTTAAATTGAACAAATTGAAATTGTGAATTGAAAATACGCCCAATGGAAACTCAATTTCGCAAAAAAGTCCTACATATCGTAAAAAAGTTTACCGCTCACATGAGGTGGTTTCGCCAATTTGAAAAAGGAACGTTTCGCAAAACTGCAATGGAAACAGTCACATGACGTAGAATCCGCAGTGTTTTTGGACAGAAGACGAGATAGAATACTTTATTAAACTCATAATTATGGGAATACTGGATTCTAAACAACAAAGAAATGCCACAATCAAGAACCCCAAGTCAAGTCAACTCACCTTTATTTATATAGCGCCTTTTACAAAACAGATTGTTTTTACAGTGACAACAGGAAAATTATGCAACAAAGTTTGTTTCTAGAAGAAAATAGCAAAGACCAGCTTAATTAAGTTCAGTGATGTTTCATTTTGAAACTGAAACATTATTTTGCTGTAAAAAAGAGTTAATAATTTAGTTCATTTATATATATATATATATATATATATATATATATATATATATATATATATATATATATATATATATAGACGCTTGGGAGAAAACCTGTGATGACATCGCCCAGCTCAGTTCAGTTCTCATATAATGGTGTCAATTCAGGCAGATCAATGTTATTGTTGAATATTAAATTAAATGTTAAATTTGATGTCCCCAACTAAGCAAGCCAAAAGCCAATGGAAACAAAGGTGAAAAAGGCGATATACATATCGAAGCAGAAATGTATGTGAATGTGCCGTTCCCAAGTATAAGGGCTTTCCTCACCATTAATGTTTGTAAAACACATCTGCGTCTTCTTACATTAAAAATAATGACTAGTGCAGTGGCCGAGACTGATGTCCGTTGCCATGATTTTTGAAATAGCTTATTGCGAGAGGAAAAACTAATGTTATAGTCACATACCATCGGTTAATGGAAACGCGTCATTTCGCAATCGTTTATTTATTGACGTTTAGAAAATATTGCTAAAGTTTTGGGCAAATCTGTAATGAAAACCGGGCTAGTGTTTATATCTGAACTATATCCCCGTACTACTATGATCACTTGAATATTTGTAACACACAAAAATAATGATACTGTGTGGTTGTTTGTGAAGCTTTCATTCCTCAACATGACAACTGCTCTGGGTCAGCGGCTTCACAAACACAGATTTTGTCAAAGATTTAATAGACAGAGGAGAATCGTTTTCATTTAGGGATTGTCTAGAGACTGCAGACGTAAACCAGCCCTGTGGCTATAATGCGGCACGTTTACGTCTGCTTTTGTTGTTTCAATGCAGAGGTTCTCTAATGTGCATTGTCCCTATCAAATAACTAAATATCACATCATTTGTTACATAGAAAGCCAAAAACACAGAAGAGAAATGAGGGGCAAGGCAGAGATAATTATGTGATTAATTAAGTGATGATTGAGCTTTAGTGATGAACACCTGCTGTTAACAAGCAGAAATAGAAACACAAGAACAACTGACTTCCTGCCACAGCCTCAGATGAAATCCACTGAAGATAAGAGGGGTCATTAACTTTAACAATGATTTAGAGTTACTTCAACACTCTTTATAGTGGGACCATATGAACTCTGAACAGAGTTAATTTAACTCTGGAGATTTTGCTGTTAAAGTCCCAGTAAAGTCAATTCTACAAAAAAAGTTCAACACATTATAAATGTTACATATGTATTGCTAAAACATATTACAAAGTCTGTGAACTGTGAAGTACTGAAATGTGCAGTTAGACCGTTAAAATGTTTTTCACCATTGCAATTTTACGGATTAATTGGGCGAGTCTAAAACAGGGCTCCGTGATGCACTGCAGCCCATGAGCTCCTGGACACGCCCCTATTTGATGACGCACAGAGTCTGATCTCTCCCATAACACACAATAACACTCCCCGAGCACATTCGCAATCACAGCTCAATCGCAAGTGACTGTCAGTACTATTAGTTACTACAGCTGAGCCTACAGTTTTCTAGCTAGCTATGCCTTCGACACGGACATGCATGGGCTACTACCTGGATGCGATCATGTACAAAACAGATCGGTATCTTCATTTAAACTCCCTTAAAAACGATCACATCAAGAAGAGGTTTTTAGAGAGCCTATACCTTGATGAAGAGCTGAGGATCACCGCCAACACCTGCCTCTGTAGAGATCGTTTTACACTGGATCGTTTTATAAACTTTCCTCAGAGACAACTGGGATTCACTGATAATTCACTGATAATCCACTGTTACTGGTGAACGAGGCCGAAACGACGATCTCCCGCCTCAGTGTTCATCCTCCCGTCTCCAAAAGCTAATCAGCTAATATCACCGTCAACAGCTTTCCCGCGAGTGGGCGTGGTTTCCACGCAACCAGCGGACACGCCCCCAGCGTTTGAGAACAGAGATAACTGCTCATTTTTTCATGATTTTGATAGCTTATTTTATGTACTTGCCGGCTTTTTTTATCATTCAAATTTGGCTGGGTGGCTAATAACACATTTTTCTGTGGTGTGACAAACTCAGAACACATACTTAATTTTGACTTTACAGGGACTTTAAGTGTCCTCTTTAAGTCTGTACTATAAAGTTTTCAAGATTTATAACAATATAATTTGGAAATGTCACTTGACTGACAGTGAAGAGGTTTATCCCTCATGATCATTTAATTAAACCCTTT
The DNA here is from genome assembly GCA_030378365.1 of Hybognathus amarus. Classification (NCBI taxonomy): domain Eukaryota; kingdom Metazoa; phylum Chordata; class Actinopteri; order Cypriniformes; family Leuciscidae; genus Hybognathus; species Hybognathus amarus. Next base: position 168,062 of record JAQIUQ010007440.1, on the reverse strand, counting down.
GGTTTCCTAAAGAAAGGCCTACGTGCACTTTTATACATTATAGTTTGTTTTATTAAACAGTAAATAACTGGTTGAATGTGCACGTGTGATCCTGCAGATGTACCGTTATCTCAGTTGATCCAGTAACTAGCAGCGTCACCTACTTCTGCGGTGATCGGGATGGACAGTACGTGAACGTCCTCCTTCCTGGAAGGATGAACTACCTCCCGGTGTGTGAGGTGGAAGTTTACGAATCAGGTGATCATCAATAATACAGCTGTTGGATGTGCCAGTGTTCGAGAATCATTAGAAATGTTTATGGTCATGTTCAGAAGTTTACGCACCCAAAACAGAATCTGCACAATTTTATTTCAACAAAATTAGAGGGATCAAATGCAATCCTGAATAAGACATTTTACATTAAAGATGTTTACACAAGACACAAAAAAATAGTTGAATTTATAAAAGTGACCCCATTCAGAAGTTTACACACCCATGATTCTTAATGATTCTTAATGACCGTATGATTTTGAGGTCAATTGAGGGATGAGTATAACAAAAGGTTCAGACATTCGCTGATGCTGCAGAAGGAAACACGATGCATTCATAAATCTGACGATCAAGTAAATTTGACTTAATTTGTCTTCCTGGACACATCTAAGTATCTTCTGTAGCCTCCAAAGGTCAGTACTAAATGAAAAAATATGATATTTAAACAAAATTAGAAAAATATGGGCAACACTTTACAATAAGGTTCATTAGTTACTACATTAGTTAACATTAACAAAGAATGAACAATACTTCTTCAGCATTTGTTAATCTTTGGTAATATTAATTTCAACATTTACTAATACTTTATTAAAATCTTGTTAACATTAGTTAATGCACTGTGAACTAACATGAACAAACAATGAACAGCTATATTTGTATTAACTAACGTTAACAACGAATAACAAATACAGTAACAAATGGTTAGTTCCAACACTATCTCACGCCCAATTCGATTACAAATTTACGAATGATTAAAAAGTGTCTAATTCGTACTTATTCGTACGACCTCACTCGTACGAATTTGTACGATTTGTCTAAACCCACGTGATGGTTAGGTTTAGGGGCGGGGTAGGTCATTCGTACGAATTCATACAAATTGGCCAATTCGTAAAATATGTACGATTTAGCAAAATCGTACTAATTCGTACGAGTGAGGTCGTATGAATTGTTACGAATTAGCCACTTTTTAATCATTCGTCAAATTCGTACGACTTGGTCATGAGATCGTATAAAACATGAACTAATGTTTAATAAATGAACCTTATTGTAAAGTGTTACCAAAATATGTACATCATCCTGTTCAAATATTTACACATTTTCATAAATTCAGTTTTTGTATCGGGGACTATATACAGTATAGACAACTTTTATGTAAAATGTCTTATTCAGGGCAGCACATGCATTTTGTACGATCCTTCTTATTTTGTTTAAATAATTTACATTTTGCAGATTCTGCAAAGGGTATGTAAACTTTTGAGTTTCCTGCATAGATGCTTGACATTTGTACACACATACAGATTGTGGTAATTACTATGTAAAAAGATATGCTTCATAGATGCTTCAACTAACAGAACCTCAACAATCTTAACAATGTTCCTCCTCGAGGAGGTTTTAAAAGGTTTATTGACGGTGTTATTTGAATGTTTCTTTAGATAATATAAAACGATTGGCTATTAAGCTAGTGTTTATCTCCAGCGCTAATCTGACCGACCCGACAGTGACGGATCAAGTGCTTGAAGAGGTGAGAGTGTGATGTGAGTCTCTAATCATGGTCTGATGCATTAATATGATATTAACGAGTGTTCACTACAGTTGACGTCAGCGCTGGCTGTGAGAGGAATCACCAATGTGACGCTGAGCTGGTCTCAAACTCCTGAAGAAGAAGAGACCCAAAGACGAGTGGAAAACGGTGAGTGTGTGAATCCAGGAGAACCGCTGTAAAGTCCCTCAGTGATGTGTTTAATGGGGATGATTTTCATTTCTAGATTCCTGCTGAAGCAGATCTCAGAGGAGGAATGAGCTTCATCATATTCATCATTAAAGCTGTGACTGCAAGATGTCAGAATAAACACGCTGTTATCATCAACCCTCTGAAACATCTATGAATACACCATAAAGGAAAGCAAGCTTTTCTCTCACTAAAATAATATATTTTGATCAAAAACACCATCTCTTATATTTCCGCCAAAACATATTTAGAAATAAATACAATACAATATGCTAATTGTAAAGATGAAGGTTCTCTCCCTAAAAATATGTATTTTGATGTTATTGGAAAAATAGCTTTTTAATCATAATAATTATACGAATATAAGTACATATATTTCTCAAGAATTTTGGTATTTTGAGAGAGCTAGATAACAGAAAATATTGTAAATATAATAATAAATATTGCCATGGTATATGATGCATCACCACTTTCATTAGCCGTTTTGATTTTCTGTTATAAATAAAAGAGTAAAGAAAGAGAGTGATGTAGATTTATGAGTAAAGACATCACAAATTGAAATGTTTTTTTTTAAAAGATCTGCCAATAGTAGACATTACGCGTTAGAGAGTTTAATAGGGCCTAAATAAAGATGAAGTAAAACAATGTTGTATATACAGTAGCCACACCAAGGCCTATACAAAAATGTTTTACTTTATCTTTAAGTTTTTCATTATTTGTCTAGTAGTGTGGCAAGACTTTTTGCTTAATATCACATTTAAATTGCATTCGTCATTATCTTTATAAACAGCTCATGCAGTCACCCAAATGTGTGATTATCTGTTTTATGTATAATAGGATTACGTATATAGGATTGTGTGGCTGTGCTCGTCTTTATTGTTTATGTATAAGATAAATGGTTTTGGGGAAAAAATTATACATATTTAGCAGTCTTTTGCTGAAATAGATTCCATGAGCTCATTCCTGATGGGAAAAAGATTTCTTAAACCAACATAAAGCTATTTAAATTGGTTGGAAACTAAACATACTGTAAGTACATATATATTTATTGTAGATTTCTTAGACTCTACATATTACAGCTGTTATCATCTACAGGTCAATCATACAAATTCAACACTAGTGTCAATAACGTGCCTAGTGTAATATCTTGATGTGATACGAAATACTTTTGTTTTATTCTGCTCTTCAAAACAATATTAAAAGTGGTCTGGCATCATCAATCTGTGTTTTTAATTTATTTCCCAGCACCAAACCAATGTCTGTCTCTATCAGTCACTCTTACAAACGTCTCAGGTTACGTATGTAAAGCCTGCTCAGGGGTCCACCACTGTGAGGAGGACCCCTAGAAATCTGGGCGGATGAGAACCGAACTGAATTCTGTAACCCGATTCTATAATCTGCAGGACCCAATGGGATATATTTGGCAGAAGTTTTCCACGCTGCCAGAAAATCTACTTAGGGTACCAGATATAAAAAGCTTTATATCTTTTGAAACCCAGTCAGTATTTTTGAATGGTCATGGTTTATTCCCTTATTTTCACCTGAGATGGGAGAAATAAGGATTTAAGCGTTTTATTTCCTGCTTATTGTGACGTAAAAATCGTCATTTTGTGTCACGATAAGCAGAAAGTCATATTTCATAAAAATCTTTAGAACTACAAAGATTAGCTCATTATTATTCCAGGGTGTTGGACCCACTCACCCACAGGCCTATTACAGATCAGTGGGTGGGACTTCATTTGCAGAAACTGAAATCAATATCCGCCATCTTGTTTGGAAGCTAAGCTAACAAGCGCTGTGGAGATATGAGTTATGAGAATGATGGAAGAAACTAAACATGATATGGAAGAAAAGGATTTTAAAGTCCTGCTGCTCGAATCTGATGTTCGTGACTATACCGAGTCGCAGAATAGTGAAGAGCAGCTGAGGCTGATGGAGGAACAGGAGGCGGCTGCCTGTTGGCCGAGACGCCCGGACTGGGTCGAGCTGAGGTGGATTGCTGTTGTTGCCTGTGCTCTCGCTGCGTGCTACGGCCTACGGACACAGAGTCCGTCTGCCGCAGAGAATTTCAACGATGGCAATTTCTCCTGGAGGAAATCTTTGAATCAGACGAGCACACAGACGTTTGTGTTGTGATAGTTTCGCCTACAGAACATCCAGGTATCATGTAATTCACCAAACAGAAATAAATACAAACGAGGAATAATTCACTAATGAGTTTGCCAATGTAACGTGAACAGGTTTGTTGTTGTGGAAGAAGGAGGCAGGAACCGGCGAACATTTATACATTTTAATAGTATAATGAACAAATACAAAACAAAAGTTTAACGATGACACCGAACTCGGGAGAGAGAAAGCGGACGTCTCTTTAACCAGAGGCAATGTCATACTATGATACTTAATACCCAAACATTACTATAGTTAGACATCTGGGGATTAAACACAAAAAAATACAAACTGGTTTATTCCACGATCTCGACAACTCAGTGTGGAGAGAAGGAAAAAACAGACCCCGACGAGGTGGCCGAGTTAAAGAGTTTTTCTGTTTTAAGAAACAGAAAAAAATCTAAAAAACTCTTCTTTATTTCCTTCTTTATCTCATAAATTCAGCTGAACAGTAAATATTTAACTGGCAACAGCACAGATAAAACCTCCTTTTAAAAAAAACTCTTTATTCAGCAGAGATATGAGCGGACTTATTTATTTATTCATTGAAAACTCAAACATATCTTTCTCTTAATATTTTTATTTGTTTTGTACTCTTTTCTTTTTTAAACAAAACACTTACGATACCAATTTCTCAGAACTGGAAATCGCTAGATCTGGCATGTGAAAGCTGAGATAGAGCTGAGCCCGTCTTAACCCCCGCTGTCAGATCCGTTTGCGAACCCCGAAATGCGAGTCGTCTCCGCGCCTCGGCAACAGAGAGACCCGCGCGGGGACCGCGAGCCGAACCGTCCTCCTCGGAGAACACCCGACGGGAGCGGAGCGTCCTCGCGGACCGCTTCTCACAGTGCCCACAGTCAGCTCCCTCGAGAACTGACCGCTGACATGCTCCACTCCCAAACAGCAACATAATAGCTGATGTGTGTCCCCACCCGTGATGTAACGAGGGCAGGGAACGACACAACGTCTATAAACTTGCTTACTAGCCATAAAGATAGATAGTGATATATTGGGCTTTGACAAACAACAATAAATAGACAAGAACCGATTTCACAGAGAACGCTTGCTGAAGGTGCAGAAGCTGGCGCGATCTGATTTCAGGGGTGCTTTATAGTTTCCTGGTCTATGACGTCACCCGCCTTGACGTTTCGGGCTTCCATAGACCTTATTCAGAGCAGCGCCATGACAGATATGAAAGTGAGGCTGTAAGGGATAGACTTACCGTTTCCAATGGCATCCGTTGTAAAAATCTGAATAAAGCTCCAAGATTACTTACAATTTTCCACAGCTTAAATTGTCGGGAGTTTTTTGTCAACTGAAATTTCTTGGAAAGATTTTTTTCCAGTGTTTCATAAGCAGAAGTATACAGTACAGGTATATAGTATAGATATACAGGTAGATATACACACTTACACTTGAATATAAGCATTCATACACACATGAATATATCATATTATCATATACATTTTGGGAATGACTTATGAGTTAAGTGGAAAGAATGTTTGTGTGTGTGTGTGTGTGTGTGTGTGTATAGGGGTGTATACCTCTGTGTATACATCTTTTTGAAGCTCACAAAGAAATTTGGATTACACTCTCCCACGTCAATGTGTCAATGGAGCAATTCAATAGGTTGGTCCAATAGGTTAAAAGCTTTCTGACGATCTCAATGAATAAGTCATCGTGATTTCGTCCAGACGCTGCACTCTAAAAAGGACAGGGTCTTTTCAACACAAATTTGGGTCAAATATGGACAAACCCAGTCATTGGGTTATATTTTTTATTGAGATTTTTAACCCAACGGTTGTATTTGTCCATATTTAACCAATTTGGGTTAAAACAACCCAGCAATTGTTTTGAGTGTTGGCACACACCAATTGTGAGAAGCATTCTAAGAGTAAATCTAAAGTAAATGATCAAGTACTCTGTTATTTTTTAGTTACTAGAACTGTTGTGTAAGGGAACTATACTAAGCATTTGTCAGTACAACATATTCCTATTTCACTTAACTTGGTTTTTAAGGCAATCGGTTTGCATGCTTTTTTAAGTAAGTCTAACAATTTAGATTTTACAGTGTGGTGTTTCAATTCTGACTAATGTAATGTACTAGTGTAACTCACTTCACAGCGTCTCAACACACACAACAAGTCACATGACTCATTTATGCACATGCAAATAGAACAAATATGTTCAAGCTTTGCAAAGTTTCCTAAACGATGTCACATGCAAAACTCACAAATTCATTTAAATATTTGTAACATTTAGTTTTATTCCATTATATAGACCTATTTTTAAAATCCTAACTATGAACAAGAATATATATTTACAATATTCCTCTGTTTTATTTGATTCAGGATCTGAAATCATTATGGATTTCTCTCAGAACAGAAACTCTCAATCCGACTCCCGGCCCAGATTTCCCTGCCTCGTGACGTCACACGAGAGAAAGTACATCAGTCTCCTTCGGGAATCATCCACACATGTCAAACTGACACTAAAACCACTCCATCATCAGCGGACGGACAGGACAGGTTAGTTCGCTTTATTTTTAATAAAACCCATATGACTGCAGATATCGTGATGACTGATTAAAAAACTGTAATAAACACAAAACCATAAAATCAACATGCCTTTATTCATAAAAACAAACTGTTAAGCAAGATTTAAAAATTAAATTGCAATAAATTACCTTAAGTAAATATAAAATAAACTTTGATTGTTTTCTCATACTTGTTGTTCCATGTCTTGAATTGTAGAGAGTTTTACATGTGCTCAAAATAAAAAAAAAATCAATGAAAGAGTTGACTTGACTGACTTCCAGATCAGAAAACTGCGAGATGTTCCTCAATGCTCCATGACATTAATCTTTGTCAAAAATATTTCACATTTTTGTCTTTTGTCCCAACATTACAGAGCAATATAGAACATATTGATAAGGACTTCTCTGTGATATGATGGAGATCATTGTGTGCTGGCTGATATTATTGGGTAAGCTAAGACTTTCATTAATAACAGTAAAAGAAGACCAGTTCACACCAGGACGATAATTATAACGACAACGCCGATAGTTTTTAAAAAAATCGTTGGAATATATCAAATAATAGGTGAGTCCGCACCACAACTATAACGAACACGGTAACGCTTCCTTTTACAGTCCAGTTACCCATGTAAATACTATGTACTTATTTTAGTAACTACAATTACTGGGTAATAACTTGTACTAACCTACCCCTAAACCTACCCCTGTTCCATGTACTTACCTTATATTAGCCAGTACTTTCTAGGTAAGTACACTGTAAGTACTGTACTGTAAAAGGAAGCGTTACCAATCGACACATAGAAACCATATCTTTGGACTCGATTCTTGGGGTAACCAGGTCTTAAAAGCAGTTCACCCAAAATATCATTATGTTGAAAACAAAAGAAGATATTTTGAAGAATAAGAGCCCCTTTGACATCCATCCTGATGTGTATGGTGTTCCTGAAGATATGAAAGTTTTATAAACTATAAATGAACTCATTCAATCATTTTTATAAATACATTTATTTATGTATTGTTATTAGAATAAAACAACAACATTATTTACGCCATCAAGTATTTCAGTTTGTTGTAGGTCTACTTTGCATATTGTACTTTGACTTTTGTCCATCAGAGCATGATTCATTGCTCATTCACTGCTTTACAAAACAAATCCAACGTCATTCGGGTGCTCATTTGCCTCTTTACATCTGATTGTTTGCTATATTATTGTTCTGTTATATAATAGTCTGTCTTTTGCACATGCAGGGCTGTTTTCTGTTCAGGAACGGGCAGATTGTGCTAAAGGTAGAACATCTTTTCTGTTTTTAATTCGTTTTGGGCAAAATTGAGGTTTTCAAAAACACACAAATTGAAAGTTCCCTGGCTGTCTCCATGTCAAATGAATTTGCCTTTTTCAGAGAATCTGGCACGAAGAGGAACCACCACGCAGTCGACGACAAGCGGCGCTAAGTCCGCGGATTATGCCATCGATGGCGGGAAGGACTTCTCTACATCTTCTAGCACTTGTGCCGCAACCAGTTGGGAGTATTACCCGTGGTGGAGGCTGGATCTCCAATCAGTGCATGGACCAAGCATGGTGGTTGTCACTTACAGAGAAGACAGCTTTCCAGGAACAATGAGATTAATCGAGGTTTTTTTTGGAAAATCTCTGCAGGCCTACGGAAATCCCAAGTGAGGCGCTTCAGATGTTACACTTTATTTCCATGGACATTCTACTAAACGCCAAGTTATGGCATGAAACTCTAGATGGCGCTGTCTGATAAAGCTCATTTGGTAGTGACCGCATCATCATCTAACGCAGCTGATTGGTTGCTGTTGCATCAGTGTGCTGAGAAACATTACACAGGAGTAATAATTAAACTAAACATGTAGTTTACTTGAGGTTCTGACGCAATGTTAATTGTTAGTCTAATTTTCTTTTAATTTTTTAAACTTGGATAATTTTTCAAAAAATTGGTTTGGATGAATGATTCAGTGACTCACGTGTGAAGACTCAGGGTGTGTCTGAAATCGTATACTATCATGCGTAGGTACTTATTTATATCTCAAGTGCTAAAGAATGCGTGTAGTCCTATATCCGCCATGATGTCATTATCATGTGACCTACCAGAGTCAGTTGCGTCGCTTCACTACCATTCATAAATCACCCATGGCCTCATGGGATAGTAAAGTCTCCATTGTATGCACACTCAGGATTATCAGTAGAAGTAGTAGTTTTTCGCCTATGCTATATAGTAGATATATATAACCTTAAATTTCTTAAAGGAAACATTGTTAAAAAAAAGTTTCTAAATCTAATTCAATAAATTTATACAGGTAACTAGTGTGAAGGAATAGATCAATGGTAATATTGATTGGTTGTGTGTGTGTGGGGTCCTGTAGATGTACCGTGATCTCAAGGGATCAAGCTGCCTTTACCATCACCTACTCTTGCGGTACTCTGGAGGGCCGGTACGTGACGATTCATGCACTGTGGACTTCTCTGGCGGTGTGTGAGGTGGAAGTATATGAGACAGGTGATCACACACAAATCTGATTTAAGTTTCTGTGCAGATATACCAACACACACACACACCTGTAGTTTTCAAATGAACCTGAAGGACTTGATGAGCTGGATCACAGCCCTGACGTAGAAGCTTGTAAATGCGGTTCCCTTTCAGTGGAGAATGTCGGAAGTAGTCGACGTCAACTGAGTGGGGATCACACGAGGGAGCCAATCGTCTTCGAGTATTATTAAACGAGCCAATGGAGTTGGCATGCGTGACGACATCACACACTCCGCCCCCATGCCGAGGGTATAAATACAAGAGTGGATGCACACACTAGTTGCCTTTTGCTTCCGGAGCCGACCGTTTGATGTCTCTGAAGAGTGCACGAGCGAGTGTGTCGTGTTCTTCTTGAAGACTCTCCCGGTGCTGGTGTTCTACAGCGCGAGTGTGTCGGTGATCGCCAGCTTTGAGCTCTCAACTACTGTTTTAACAGCAACAAATGTTTCTAAATGTTTGTGGTTGTGCTGACGGCTGGTTAGAGGGCAGAAAAGTGAGTCATTCCCCTGCGCGCTCCGGCTTTTTCAAGATGTCAATCCACCCGTGCGTTTCAGGTTGAGGTTGTTCCAATCGTTGCTCTCCGTCGGCCAGACACTGATGGAGGCTCTCTGACACACCCTGTCCGGGACCCGCTGTTGCCTCCACCCCGCGGCCGGTCGGCCCCGCTGCCATTCAGTCGACGTCGACTACGTCTGATGTTTCTCGACTGAAAGGGAAGATCCTGGTGGCGTGTGTAACCCAACGTGCCCTGAAGGAGGGAACAGAGGACGTAGTCCCCTTGCAACTACCGCTGACTCCCGAGTTACGCTCGGCTCCTCGGGAAAAAGCAAATAGCGGGGGCTGAGTTTGTGATGTCATCACACACGCCAATTCCATTGGGTCATTCGATAGTACTTGGAGATGATTGGCTCCCTTGTGTGACCCCATTCAGTCATCGTTGAATACATCCTCTGTTCACTCCTTCAGGGAACAGTGGGTTGCGTACGCAACCAGGACGTAACATTTTTTTTAAATGCAACAAAAATGGAAATTGAAGATTTATAAGGTGCAGGAAAATCATCATCAAGGTCATCAAGTTTTTATGGTCACATTTAGCATTTAGCAAAATTTTGCGTAATCTGGTCAACAAGGAATCTGCGTGAGGACGGAAAAATTCTCCATGTAGATTTTGCTCTTGTTGACATGATTTTGCCACAATGACTGTTCTGAAAATATCAAACTATGGATTATGTTTGATGATAAAAAAAAACTGAAATTGGATGCGTATCTGATTTTTTTCTGTCCGCAACATGAGCATTTGCTTTTTCATTCACTAGCTTTAAATATGCATAATAAATCGATAAAAAGCGACCAGCTGGATATAAGCTAAGGCAAATTATATAAACTACACGTACGGTAGAGGACTGAATACAATCCGTTTCATTATCTGTTTTAAATCCGCATCTGAAGTGTCCTGCTCTCTGCAGCGTGCAGACTCACGTGTTATTTGGCCTCTAGTGGCCGCTCTCGAACTGTATAATGACAGCACACACTTTCAGCCACTCCAGCAACAGATGCAACTAACTAACATTTAACATTTTAAATGTCTCTCAATACATACCTTAATTCGAATTTTAATATAGGTTTTAGTTAATAATCATAATAAAGATTAAGTATGGGTGACTGATACTTGAATGTTTGTTTTTCTTTAGATTATATAAAACGATCGGCCATTAAGCTAGCGTTTAACTCCAGCGCTAATCTGACCGACCCGACAGTGACGGATCAAGTGCTTGAAGAGGTGAGAGTGTGATGTGAGTCTCTAATCATGGTCTGATGCATTAATATGATATTAACGAGTGTTCACTACAGTTGACGTCAGCGCTGGCTGTGAGAGGAATCACCAATGTGACGCTGAGCTGGTCTCAAACTCCTGAAGAAGAAGTGATCCAAAGACGAGTGGAAAACGGTGAGTGTGTGAATCCAGGAGAACCGCTGTAAAGTCCCTCAGTGATGTGTTTAATGGGGATGATTTTCATTTCTAGATTCCTGCTGAAGCAGATCTCAGAGGAATGAGCTTCATCATATTCATCATTTAAGCAGAGACTGCAAGATGTCCGAATAAAACACGCTGTTATCATCAACCCTCTGAAACATCTATGAATACACCAGGAGACAAAAGGAACCTAATTTAACAATTAAATTAATATAAATATTAATCTTTTCTCTCCTCAAAATTATGTATTTTGATGTCATTGGAAAAATTAGCTTGTTTATATAAAACTATTTATAAAAATAAATACAATTAATATTTATGTAACGCTTTTAAAAAATAAATATAGAACAGTAAGCTATTTTCTCCAATATTTTCCAAGAAAATATTTTTTTTTGAGAGAGCTAGATAACAGAAAATATTGTTCATATAATATACACACACACAATTATAAATAGCTCATGAAGTCACTATTATAATGTAATATTACAGTGTAATTATCTGTTTTATATATAATAGTTTAGTGCTTATAGTTACAGAACAAGAAAGTCCTTCAGGTATGTCTTTTCAGTAGTCAACACACACACACTGACTTAACTTAATTGTACAAATGTAGTAATCTGTACTATTCACATATTATTCATTGTTTACTCAGAAAAGCAAAGTTAGATTAATTGATTGGTTTGAGTACATTTGTGTCAAGCAAAAAAAAAATAAGAAAGAAAAAAAAGATAATGATTTTTATAATTTTATTGTCAACTCATGTCATAAACACTGTATGGAACTTTAAATTGATTGACATTCAGCATACAAAACACAACGATGGTTTGCAATTACATTTTATTTATCATTCATATATCGGACGTTTAGGGTAAAAGAAATGTGATAATCATGGTCATATTTTAGTTGTATGCTCTGGATAAATACAGTACAGTGTGGTAAATCCATTCTTGAACAGGATACACGTTCCAAGTTAAATAAAAATATATGTATATTGTCAGCGGGTATCATAAACACCACTATACTGATAACATTAAAAGGTGTTCATTGATACATGAAACTATAATGCCCAAACATGTACACGGATGAGTTTAGCTATGCATATTTATATGGAATTATTCATCTAATTATATGAACCATGTCAGGATAATGAATTCAAAGCAGGAACAATTACATAGATCAATTGCAGAATAAAACATATCTGCTTGAAAGATTCAGTCGTGTCTCCAGATTAATGTACAGTACAAAACCTGTAAATAAAATATAAATATTGATTAAATCATATATATATATATATATATATATATGTGTATATATATATATATATATATATATATATATATATATATATATATATATATATATAGTAGTTTATCTCTGTCATCATGAAATTATTTAGTATTAGAGAAGTCCATTTGCATAAATATATATATATTTTAATAGCATTATTGTTTATAATCATTAACATGAACTAAACCTAATGATTATGTGCATGGTATATACAAAATGTTTAAAATGTTTTGTATGTAAAAAAGATTTACATTGTCTGACATATTATGCATTAACATTAAATGTACTTTAATATAGGAAAAGGATTGTCTTGCTCATCAAAGTACATATTGTTTGGCATTTAATGCTTAAAAAGATTTCAAATTTTAAAAATATATTTGTTTAATCTTTGCATATATTTAGCAAGTTTATAGTTTGTGTTGTTGTCCATGTAGGAAAATATGAACAGGTGTCTACACATACTTTCAGAAATAAAGCTGCTGTATAAAGTAAAAAGTGTGGCAGGTTTACCTTGTTGGTTTTTTCGGCTTGTGCTGTTCACATCCTTGTACGGGAGTCTCGTCCAGGGACAGTTTAACATCAGAAACCAAACTCAACCCAAGAGCGGACTGCAGCTAAAACACACCAAAACCAGGTTTTGTTCAGAGTTTCAGGAACCAGGAACAACAACAGGTGAAAAGAAAAAATGTCTATTGGACTTGACATTTGAAAATTGCATTTTTGGTTTAGTTTATTGTTGTACCTTCAATTTGTTTCAATTCACATTTATTTGTATTGCGCTTTTCACAATACACATCATTTCAAAGCAGTTTTATAGAAAGTGCATGAGTCCACATTACAGTTTAGAGTGATCTGATATCAGAGGAAACTGTCTAAGTTATGTATTTCAGAAATGTACAAAATCACAGTTAGCGAAAAAAGGTATTCATTATGTAATAATTTAATGCAATGAGCTCATTGAAGTAATGATTATGACATTTAGAAAATATAGCATAGGTGTATGTTGATTGGAATTTAACAAAAACAGGAAGTGTCATCATCATTTCTTATACAGACTCTATGAATTTCCTGCTTGTTTTCTTACCTGATTGAGAAATGTGCTGTTCACTGACACTGTATCAACACTGGAGGCTAATTCCATCCTCAGAAATATTTTCTTTTCCCTGTAAACTGAAAAATGCAAGATAACAACACTGGTTTAAAAACAAAAAGATTCAGTGGTGAAGTAAATTCTATATTAGTTCTTGATTTAAGCCCAATGTTAAAGGTTATAAATTAAAATCTACTCAACTTTCTGATACTAGTGTTCCCATCATGCACTGGAGCATGAATAATTACTAAGGTTTTTTCAGTTCTCCAGCTGTATTTGCATTGTTTTATCATTGCTTTTGTTGTTAGGTTCAGTAACTTGCTGTTTTGAAGTTCATTTTCTACTTGAAATGACACATTCATACTAAAAAATGATCCAAGTAATGTTATCATTATTGTGTATTGTGTACCAAGTATTGATGTCTCTGTGTTAAGCTACATAGAAACGACTCAACAAACTTTAATTGGTTGAGTTAAAATTCATATTGATTGATAAAAATACCAAACTTAGTTTAGTGATTTCTTAAATTCCACATGTGAAAAATTCTTAAAAAATGGTAACACTCTATTTTGCTAGTCCACTTTAGACATTCTAGTATTTAAGTAACTTTGCAACTACATGTCAACTAACTGTCCTTAGAGTAGGCTATTAGTAGACTGTTGCTTAAAGGATACTTCCACTTTTTTGGAAATAGGCTCATTTTACCACTCCGCCAGAGTTAAACATTTGAGTTTTACTGTTTTGAATCCAATCAGCTGATTTTCTGATATTTAGAAGAATATCAGTAGTTAGACAGTTTCTGGTCTCATTGACTTCCAAAGTATATTTTCTTCCTACTATGGAAGTCAATGAGACCAGAAACTGTCTGGTTACTGATATTCTTCTAAATATTAGAAAATCGGCTGAATGGATTCGAAAACAGTAAAACTCAACTGTTTAACTCTGGGGGAGTTGTAAAATGAGGCTATTTCCAAAAAAAGTGGAGTATCCCTTTAAGATCTGCTAACACTTTATTTTGTTGGTCCCCCAACAGACATTCTGTTGTCTCATAACCTGATACCTAACATAACCAAAACGTCTACTTACACTCTAATGAGAGATGAGATTCCTGTGTAATTTAATTGAATTTCAATTTTGAAAGAATTGTGTAATGTCTCAAGTCAGATGTAAAATAAGTACTTTTCAACAAAGTAGCTATTCATCCTCCCTTAACTTTAAGTTTAGACAATTTTGAATTTTGAGTTGGCTAAACTTAAAATTTCCAGGCAGAACAAACACTGACTACGTTTTTTTCACCATTTTTATTCCTCAAGGTGGCGCTGTCTGAACATCACAAATACACAATATCATCAGCAAAAGTTGAAATGCTGAGCAGGGCAAGTATTTTATCACAATCAAATATTAGTGTCACTGTCACTTGATGGATCTGCACTGTAAAAATGAATACGACTGAATCTGTTAAATCTAATCAATAAAATTGAGGCAACAGATTACAATCAATATTATTAATTAAATTTAACAAATTAGAATGGAGTAATAATTAACCAAACTAATTAATTAATAGCTAACCATTTAAAATGAGTAAAATGTCATGATCCCGGTATCCTGCTCTTTTCTCTGTCTCCCTCTCTTGGTCATTCTCGTTATTACTTTATCTTTCACTTTTTCTTTCTCATTATCTCGCTCTCTCCTTTCTTCTCACACCTATTTCCTACTTTCTCTGATTTTCCTCCCTATTTCTAGTCCTACCTTTTCCTTTGTTATTCGTCTGATTATTTTCTAACCATGCATACGTATCTGTTCGCTGTCCCAGCAGAAATCACCCTGTCCTGTCCCGTCTCGTCTATCTTGCTGTTTCAACCAGTTATTAGAGAGGACCTCATCTCTGCTTTATTCATCTCAGCTAAACGTGAGTGGTCTACGGAGTGGTTCACATGTTGCCCGACGGATCTGACTGTAATCCCGCTCAAGAACTCCTGGCCGTGTGTCGCAAGGAACTTCGGTCTTTCTCCAAGAGACTTTCTGTTGAAGTTACCAAGAATTTCTTTCTGTTGAAATATTGCCTAGATTGGCTTCCTGAATTTGTCTTTACCAAACTGTCATTAAAGAGAATAATTGCACCTTTGCTTTTTGGGTCCTCTCTCCACTCACCTGACAGAATAATCCGAACCAGAATGGACCCATTGAAGGAAGGTTCTCTTCAGTCTCTTCAGTACTCGTCAAGCCATTGTTTCTGGTGCGCATTTTGGAGATGTTTCAGAAGCTTCATCTTCTCTGTGTAGACTCCTCCGAGGGGTTGTGATGTTCCAGAACCGAGAGTCAACAACCCACCGTGTTATTCCGGTGAGCCCAGAGAATGCCGATCCTTTCTAACTCAATGTGAGGTCGTCTTTTCTCTACAGTCATCCACTCATGCAAGGGACCGTTCCCGCATCGCCTTCGTCATCTCTTTGCTAACTGGCCGGGCACAGAGAATGGGGAACGGCAGTCTGGAACTCGGAGGCTGAATGCATCCGCCGCTATTCCTTTTTTAAAGAGGAGATGTTGCGAGTGTTTGACCATTTCTGCATGTGGCGAGGAGGCTTTGCGGCTCTTATCATCTCTCCGTCAAGGAAGGAGGTCTGCGGTAGACTTTACACTTGAATTTCGCACCGTCTGCGTCTTGTGACTGGAATGAGCCTGCTCTGCTTGCTCGATTTCTGAGGGGCTCAACACTGACCTCAAGGATGAGATTTTAGCCACGAGACCCCAACTTGACTGGACTCCACTCCTTCTCATCTGTGCCTTCCGCTGCTACCGAGACTGAACCCATGCAACTAGGAGGGTTGCGTATCTCAGCGGCTGAGCGCCAACGCCTTATCATGGCCCGATTGTGCATGTAATGTGGATCAGCTTCACATCAGGTTGCTCCTTGTCCGGTAAAAGCCAGAGCTCACCAGTAGAGAGAGGGTTACTGGTGAGCGCTTCCACCCTAGACCCTCCGCCACGCCACGCACTACTTTTCCGGCTCACCTCCGCTGTCCTGGAGTTTCTGTTGTTTGTCAGGTCCTTATCAATTCAGGAGCTGTGGGCAATTTTGTTGATGAGACTTGGGCTCGAGAGCAGGGGATTCCTCTCGTTATCCATAAAGACACAACCCCTGTCCACGCTCTCGATGGTAGTATTCTTTCTAGAGTACGATACTCTACTGCCCCGGTGAGTCTCACCATTTCAGGCAATCATCAAGAGACAATTTCTTTTTTAGTTTTGCACTCCCCTTTTAATTTTGTTGTTTTAGGTCACCCCTGGCTAGTTGAACATAACCCTCAGATAAATTGGTCTAATGGTTCCATTCTCTCTTGGAGTCTGTCCTGTCATGTAAAGTGTTTAATGTCTGCTGTTCCCCCTGTGTCATCTGTCTCTATTTTTCAGGAGGAACCGGGAGATTTGTCTGGGGTTCTGGAGGAGTATCATGATCTGCGTGCGGTCCCTGTATCGATTATTGAGGTTTAAATGACATAATGGTCAAGAATCGGTATCCCTTGCCACTCATGTCATCTGCCTTTGAGGTCTTGCAGGGGGCTAAGGTCTTTACCAAATTAGACCTTCGTAATGCTTACCATCTGATTCGCATAAAGGAAGGGGACGAGTGGAAGACCGCGTTCAATACCCCTCTAGGCACTTCGAATATCACGTTCTTCCTTTCGGCCTGGTCAACGCTCCCGCTGTGTTCCAGGCGTTAATTAATGACGTTCTCAGAGACATGCTAAACATATTCGTTTTCGTTTATCTTGACAACATATTGATTTTTTTATCTTCTCTACAGTGCATTACAAGCACGTTCGTCAGGTTCTCTAACGTCTCCTCGAGAATCGCCTATTCGTTAAAGCCGAGAAATGATTGTTTCACGCACAGTCAATTCCATTCTCAATTCTTGTGATTTCTGCAGAGTGCATAAGTATGGACCTTTCTAAGGTCTGTGCCGTCACAGAATGAGCAGTACCTGATTCACGCGTCAATTTTAATCAGATAGCCGCGCAGCTCTCGGCTCTTACGTCATGTAGGGTCCAATTTTCCTGGACGGAGGAGGCGCAGGGTGATTTTGATCCACTCCAATTTTGTGTACACCTGACATATCCTAACAGTTCATAGTCAAGATTGATGCATCGGAGGTGGGCATGGGAACCATTCTAAAACACACACTGATCTCTATAATGGTGACTTAAAAATCACGGTTTTCTTCTTCAGTGATTCTGCTTGTAAACACCAGGTGTCTTCAATGATGGCAATAAAAAAGAGTTCTTAATTCATATTTGTAATTATTACTTCATTCTAATTTGTTAAATGTAATTAATAATATTGATTGTAATCTGTTGCCTCAGTTTTATTGATTAGATTTAATCAATAAAATTTAATTTGGACTTGACAGAACTTTCACGAGTCACGTCTGTCAAGTCCACTAATTTGGACTTGACAGAACTTCACGAGTCACGACTTCACAGCTTTATTAGACAGGTGAGCAAAAGTACATAAATCAAATCAATGTTATAACGTTAGCTTGACATGATGAAATGTTAGAATATGGTCAGTATGTTATTCTTATGTTGATCAAGCTGCTAGTTTCGGATAGCAGACGAACTACAGTAACACGTAGAATAACATTATAACTTTCAACACACATTTAAATGCTGTTTAGTGTGATAGTGTAACGTTATACCAAGTGGAACAGTGCTGCGTTTTCCTCACAAGATTAATTCATCTAATAAACTGACCTGTGTGAGTAATCCAGCACTTGCGTGTAGTTCAATAGGATGAAATTTCCTTATTCCTTTATATCTGCGGGACTCGCGAGTGATATATGTATCTTATTAGCAATCGCGACCTGCTTATACCACAGTATATGTTAAAAAACATGAGTGTTTTCACTAATCCTTAAACATTATTAGATCCATCAGCTTGACAGCAAGTCCCATCATTCAGCCTGTTACTGCGTCACACACATTCGCCTTTGTTATTGTTAGAAACGGTGCCCTCTTGTGGCCACTAAAGTTACATATTGGAGCTTTAACAGATCCAGTCGTATTCATTTGTGCATGATTGCCGAAACATTCATTTATTTAAGGGTTAATGGTGTAGAATCAGTTCAGGATTGACCTTTTCCATAAACCTCCACCTCACACAGCGTGAGATAAGTCTTGATTTTAGGAAGGAACATGTTGACATAACGGCCGAGCATTCCACCGCACAGAGAAACTGACCGTGCCACCCGCTGGAACGGCCCAAGAAATGACAGCACATCTGGAGAGAGAGAGAGAAACTATGAGAGTATCAGGTGACCTGCTCAAAAGCACATCGTATTTATAAAGCACATTTAAAATCAACCTTGGTTGGCCAAAGTGCAGAACAGAATAGTAGGAGAGAAAAAAAACCCTCACAAACAAAACAGAGCAAGAAACAAAAAACAGTTACGGTAGATTAAATGTGAAAGAGAAAAAAAAGCATTTTAAGCAAGGGTTTAAATACAGATAATGTGGAAGATGTTCTAAGTTTACCTGGGATTGTTGTTGCCATTGTTTTCCAGGGAGTTCCCGATGCGGATCTCCATTCCAGTCAAGCGCTCCGGACAGCAGTCGGCTCTGTTGGTGATGGTCACCCTGTTGATGTAGTAATACTCCAGCAGGTCCAGCCTCCACCATGAGTCGAGCTGTGGTAACGTAATGGAGCAGTACGAGGCTTCCCCTGGTGCGTATCTGATGCCGTCGATGGCGTTCCCGGCTCCCCAGCGTGCTCCATATAAGCTCGACTGCACAGCTTGTCCTTTTAGTGCAAAATTCTCTACAAAAGATTTATTCAGAAAGATACAGAGGGCCAAAGAAATAAGACTGTAATGTGAGAAGTTTCAATAGAACTTTGGAAACCATTAGTAATGACGAGTCGACTACTTCTAAAGTTTTAGTTTATTGTTAAAAGCACAAATGCTCCTGTATGTTAATATTATTGAATGCATCTGAGCTGACATGAACGAACAGTTACATTTTTATTAACTACCATAACAACATTAACTAAAGAGTTCCCAGAACCTTTTACCTTCCAAGTTTTCTGAACTGCCCTGATGGGAAAATACACCTGTTGCAAAAAAAAAAAAAAAAAAAAAAAAAAAAAAAACATTGATTTCTAAGAAGTTGATTTGATTGTTTGGGCATAAAGAGCTCATTTCTGTATCATCTGACTGATGCCATTTCTACTCACCAAAAAGTAAAAACAAGTTACCAAGTCCCTCCATCTTGTTTTTAAAGATGCAGGTCACTGGAATAAAGGACATCGTCAGTGAGGACATCATATATTGCAGTTATAGGCAAGCTTCTGTGTGTGAGAATGACATACTGCACCTGTGATGGTCAGATATGAAAAGTTTCTCCGTCTTCCCTCTTTATATTCGTCTTCCCCTTCGCAGCTCCAAGTCTCCACCCTTATGAGGTCCTCTCAGGCCGTTTGCTGAATATATTTCACACGTCATTGGACCTCAAGAATTGCCTATCTCTGCTCACCTTTACCTCTCACGTCAAGACTGATTTACAAAACAAATCTGCCAGAATTTGTCAGAAGAGAAAGAAATGGCCGGCACTTCGGATTAATTTTCATAGTTTTTCTTTCCAGACTTGTCTACATCCATCTAAATGAGTGATCTATATGAGTAAAAGTGAACATTTACATTTTCAGATCATGTTCCCAAACTCTGAGTCCTTCCCTCCTTGAGTTTCATTAGTATTTGTTCAGAACAGGTTCAATTCCTATTATATCATCTAAGAGAGAGAGAGAAATTATTGAGTGAAAAGGTTATCACACTGATAGCAAAAAAGCACTTCATGAGAAAAACAAATATTTCAGTTGTTTTCTCTTTTGATTTACACCTTTTCCCCAAAATGTCTACTATGAATCTGCTTTGTTGGTCATCAGTTATTCAATTATTATCAACTAAATTGTCAAAATAAAATGTTATATTGAATAGTTAAGTATTTTACATTAATGACACAATAATTAATGACACTCACACATACGTAAGTGAGTAGTTCATATGATAATTTGGAGAAAGGGAATGAGGCGGTGAGGAGAATGTCTGTGCTAATTCAGATCTGATGGACATATACGGGATACTGGAGGACTTGGAAGATGCTGTAGAAGAAACACAGGAGTGACACAGGAGTGGCAATTACAGGAGAAAACGCTGGTCGCTTGAAGCACAAACTGGTCGCTTGATAACGCTGGTCATTTGAGGGCCAGCAGTTTTGGAGACCAGGGTGGAGTCGGCAGTTTGGGAGAGCAGGTATGATCTACCTTCGTGGCCTTGCCCAGGGACCCAGGCCCGGCCACTATGTCAGTGGGTATATAGCTCCCTCCATTAAAAATAGTCTTGGGGAAAGCTGAAGGCCTCTCTGGACACTGGACTGGAGTCATCTCTGGACTCTGGATGAAGACGGGGACTGTAGAATCAGGCACGGCGGCAGCCATCTTGGCTGAAGGCTCAAGCATGATGGCTGCCATCTTGGCAGAGGGCTGTGGAATGGATAGTCATGACGGAGCGAGATTCTGGAATGGCGGCCATGAAGGGACAAGAATCTGGCGCGACAGGGATGGAAAGGGAGTCCCAACCTGCTTCCTCCTGTGTGTAGGACGATCCACACGGCCACAGGATGTGTTTATGTACCTCTTCAAGGAACACGTAGTGGCAGCAGATGGAAATTCCATAAAGAGTGGATCGTCCAGACCAATCCAAAAGCTGGATTTGAGGGTGGCATCGCTCCAGGACACCTGGTGAGCGAGGTCGAGGAAGTCCTCTGTGTTTCCTCGGTCAGACGGTGGTCCTGGAGATGGAGATCGGCTGGGTCAAGGGGGATGAGGAAGATCCCAATCGTGCAGTCTGTTTTTCTTAGGTCCGGTCTTCTGTTATGGAAGAAACCTCTAACAATGAGAACCAACAGGTGGTTTTATTGACAACTGGGGAGTGTGCTGTGATAGGAATCTGGCAGATCTGTGACATATCCTGTACATGCTAAACTTTTTTCTAGTATTGTTCCAATTTAAAAGTAAATCCACATGGTTCTGAATTGGGAATCTTCCCAATTCTATCGAATGATAGCTTTATTAATTATTATGATGATTAAATACAGATTAAGTATTTTTATTAAGTATTGTTTTTGTGTATTATGCATTGTTGTATTTATTGTTCATGTATCCAACTAGACTAGAAATCTAGACGCACCCTAGCGGCAGCAAAAATTATTTGCAGCAAAGTGTGGTCTAGCAACTCTCCGTTGGCTTTCGAAGTGGAAAAACCAAACTCTGGTCCGGCCTATCACATCGTGTATAGAGTTGGTGGCTGGGCTTAACACAATGACGTTGTGATTGTTCTGCGCCGTGATTTCCCTGATACTTGAAAACAAACAAGATGCAGCTGGCGAAACAGCGGTCTTTTCGATTCCGGTTTTGGTCCCGACTCGGATGACTTGGAGTTAAGAGAATGTAACTAAAGACATTCTTAAAAAAGGAAGATGTGTTCAGAGTTTTGACGACCGGATACGGCAAAAGTTTAATATATCAACTTGCTCCGCTGGAGAGAAAACCATGGGGAGAACGCATGGGACTCACTCATGACTCACTCATCCACAGCCATTCATTGCTCTGGGTGGTTGGAGCTATCCTATGGCGTGCAGAGGGATATTGAAAGTCAACATTTTACCCCGCCCCCGGATTGAGGTATGCCAATTGTGAGATCCCAGACCTAACATCTTGATAGGTCTGGCTTTCCAGGCTCAGTATCCAACATATTTTTCATGTAAATGCACCTTGAAGACAAATTACCTCACTGGAATAATATTTGATTTTCTTTCCTTTTTTTTCAACAGAAACTTTTTAAATTCTGTGTTTTTCTCTGTGAAGTTTGCAGATTATTTTAGTGTGTGGAATGTGTATCAGACTCTCAATTGTCAGAAGATTTTATTAAAGGGATAGTTCACCCAAAAATGAAATGATTTACTCACCCTCAAGCCATGCAAATTCAAGACTGATTTACAAAACAAATCTCCCAAATTGCTCAAGAAACTTTTGAGATTCTCAGGTGTCAGAAGAGAACAGAAG
The DNA here is from genome assembly GCA_030378365.1 of Hybognathus amarus. Classification (NCBI taxonomy): domain Eukaryota; kingdom Metazoa; phylum Chordata; class Actinopteri; order Cypriniformes; family Leuciscidae; genus Hybognathus; species Hybognathus amarus. Next base: position 145,367 of record JAQIUQ010007440.1, on the reverse strand, counting down.
AAATGTCCAGTACTTTGTGTATCAGGATGCAGCTGTCTGGCTCATGCCTCCCCAAGTGGTACTTGATTTGCTGTGCTGTGAGTGGCTCTGGGAACTGTGAGCCAATTGCAATGGCCAAGACCCTTTATAAACTGTGACTTTTCTTTTGAAGAGTGACATCACTGGCATTTGACTTGCCTCAGTTTACCACCCTAGCGATTTGATGTCTGACTTTGTCATCCATTCTATAGTAGCGTCGCAGGTATAACTAGTTTTGTTTCTTTTTCCACTTGTTTGACTCTGATAACTTGGGTTTATAGGGAATGTTGTAGAATTCACAGTGCTGCAGTAGCCCTTTTACTTAGCCGAGAGTGCGCCCTGTTCTCGGCAATAGCTGGGTTTCAGTCACGTGATTATTATGACGCGCAGAGTAATCAGATGGAGGGCAAGAAGTTGGAATCAGCGCAATGGACGAGATGGAGGAAAGTAAGTCACTGTACTACTTTACACACTATTACAAGAGAAAGAAACAAAAAAATCAAACATATGTTGGAACGTGACTCTTACGTTATGAAGGAGCGAATTTTTCAACTGAACTGAAATGTTTTCCTGCCATTGAGGCGGAAGATTTCAGCAACCACCTCGTACTTCCAGACATACTTTGACTTTACAAAGTTCAGAAACGTTACACGTTAAACAAACATAGCCACTCAAGTTGCTATTAACTCACCTTTGACGGAAGTGATCACTAACGTTACACGCGCGCGTTTTCCCTTTCGGCTCCTGCCGCCCGCAGACGTAGCCAAAAATGACTCAAAACACAGGCATTTTGAGTTTGTTTCAGTGCTTTCTAAATACAGCAAATCACTTCCTGCCCTCCATTTGTATTTTGTCATTTGTATGACGTCATATGAAAACAAGCTATTAAAACTGCTTCACTTTGTTTTTCACGTTACGCCAGCACACGGTTTCTTCCGTCATATCCGGCTGCTCTTTCCCATGGGACCAATATCACAGGTCCCGTGGTTAGTTCAAGTTAAACAGGCAACTTGCATTGGTTAAGTTGTTAGCTGTGTTTATTTCTTTGAACTCTTGTATTTCTCCTGCTGTCGAATGTCCAAAGTGATGGACCTGTTTGTTGTGTTTTGTTTTTATTCTTTTAGTGTTCTTGATTTGTTCACATTGGCGGTTGCTGATCCTCAGTGTGGCATTTTTGTCTATTGTACACAAGCCTCACACTGGTAAGATCTCTTCCCTTTCTTGATGAGTGTGTGTGTTCTGATGAGTGTGAGGTTTGTGTGTGTTTGCCACATTCGAATTAATATTCATAAAGTTGTCGGAAGGGAATTTTAAGGGTTAGAATGTTCTATGAAAATATCATGAGAGGCGCCACATGATTTATGGTCACGCGGGGAAACCCGTCTGCAGCAGTTGTGATATACAGAGAGAGAGATGAGATGCAATCTTTAATCAGCTGCTAAGCCACGCCCTAAACGCAATGAGCCAATCACAGTGCGCAGCTAACTCAATACACTGGACATTCTCTGCTTCCACTTCCATTGAAATGCATTGTAGTTAGTCAGTTTTCATTCGTTTTTTCTTGTTTTTTTTAAGTTTAAAATGGTCAGAACAGTGTGCATGGGGTACATGCAACTCTAACACTAGGTTTCCGAGAGGCTGGGCGACAGTGTGGATTTCTTTTACCCTGTCCCAAGCCACATCTCAGCCGATATAAGTCTCTGCTCTGGATTAAGTTATGCGATTAAGTTATGCAGTAGACCACAACACCAACTAAACGTGGATAAATGAAGCAAGGATGTCTACATCTGATCTAAGTTGAGTCAACAGACGATATTTGAACGTTATCTTTAAAATCTCTAACGTAATGTTAGTCTAACGTTAGACTACATTAGTAGAAAACAATAACATTAGCTTCTAGCTGCATTTTACATCATGTCAATTAGCTTCATCAACAAATCTGTAAATAACCGAGATAACAAATGTTAACAATGTTGTGCTGAATGTTTCATGTAAATACTGTAGCACCAAACGTTAAAGTATAGATGGCACAAAATTTGAGAGATTTAGTCATTCGAAATGGTTTTGATCTAATTTGATCTAATTTGGTTTTTCAGGAAAGTATGATCTATAACATTTATAAATATTGTGTTGAATGTAATTGTTACGCTGTAACGCTGAAGTTCCCAAATGAAGATGACAATGATGATTTCATAACAAGAGTAACAAACGCAATAACAAGCCAAAGTGCGAGACAGTGTGCACAAGACACAACCCTTACCGGACACTGAACTGATGAAAAGCAGGAACTTAAATACACAGACGATTAACACAAATGACGAACAGCTGTGGTGGAATGTGGTTAGTGTCTGTGGGGAATGTGATTAGTGTCTGTGGTGACTGATCATTTGAATAGAGAGCTTGAGAGCTTTGAGAGATTATCTATTTTCTTAATAATAGTCCATTTCCTCTTCCTCCGATGCAGTTTGGCTCCAGGGCCATGACTCTGCCGAAACAGCTGTCTCTTTTTAGAGACTGTTCGTGCAATGGTTGACAAGGGAGGTGTTGTTGGTGCTGTTTTTAGATCTCCGTAAAGCCTTTGACACAGTCACCCATCAGGTCCTTATTGCCAAACTCTCTCATTTTAATTTATCATCTTCTGCATTTATTTAACAGGTAGAACTCAGTACGTTTCTGTGATCAATCATCGTTCATCAGTTCTTAATTTACGCACAGGGGTACCACAAGGATCGATACTTTGTCCGCTTTTGTTTAGTCTATATATCAATGATCTGCCATCAGTTTGCTCGGCAAAACATCTGGCTGCTGCTAAACTCAATACAGCTATGGATAACATCATCAATTGGCTAAATCGTTTGTGCCTTCAATTAAAACTGTGGGAATGTTTTTCACTCAAGAGACAATGTAGCATTGTGTCAAACATAATGATTTCAGGTCAAAACCTTAGTATTGTGCCACAATTTAAGTACTTGATTACTATTGATTTTAGTCTTTCTTTTAAATCACATATTAAGAATGTGTGCAATCAGGTCAAGTTTAGTTTTTAGACATATTAGAAATGCACCGACTTTTAATGCTGCCAAATTATTTATTGATACCATGATTGTGTCACTCTGACAAAACTAACAGTTTATTAGTAAAGCCATTAGCAACTCTTTATAAAAAAATATAAAAAACTATGTGAATATTGTTTGTGTCATGTAGTATTGTTTTATTGCATGAATTGTTGTTATGCCTTTGCAATCTATGTCTGCTTGACTATTTGTTTGAGTTGTGTGTCACATGTTTAGTATGTCTGTCCCCTCTTGATAAGTCACATGTTTAGTATGTCTGTCCCCAGCTGTAAATATAATTGTAATGTATTTTATTGATGAATGCCTACTGACAACTGGCCGGCTGGAAATTAGCCGTAGAGGCTAAAACGGCTCTTTTTTATCAAAAGGGACTGTCCATGTTAGACATTTGTGACTAAATGTAATACTTAATGTGATTAATTGGGTTATAATTATTTAATATTTTCATGAATTAGATGTACATTTCAGACATCTTTGCTTTCATTAAAGCCAGGTTAGTTGAGTAAAATCATTACATTTGCATTCATAGTGAAGCTATTATGACATATCTTCAACTAAAATAGGGACAAATAAAAAAAATATTAAATCATTTTTACCTTTCAGATAATTATCTCTTACTGCAGTTCTGCTCTGTCTGTCATTGGTTATTTAATTATTTAGCTGAAATAATTTAGTTATTATCCTTACATTACAAGGCATTACAAGCCTTTTTATTTCTATTCCAGTTTGCGTCCAGCAGAATGTCTTGGCCACTGGTGGAAAATTGATTAATTAAATGAGAATAATTAAGCACACAGAGGTAAACGCAAGATTTTCATGATATTTCATGAGGTATATCTGAATGGAATATAATTTTAATATGAAAAAGAGTGGAAATGCTTCTACAAAATACAAGGAACATGTAAAGCGTGATAAAGTTCTTGTTTGTCCAGTGATGACTTGTGTTGTGTGAGGTTAGTGTCTTCTGCACCTCTAGTTTGTCCCTGTTTTGCACTCCATCTGGATCAGCTCCATCATTGATCATTTCCCTGTTGTTTTGTGTGGATTTGAATGATGTAAATCAGAGCTTGAGCTGCACAGGAGTCCACACTGGGGTTCTATATAGCGTAGGGTTCTTCACTCAACTCCAAAGGAACTTTTATGCTTAAAAAGGTTTTATAATGACAAGAAGGAACCCTTTTGGCACAAAGGTCCTTTATAGGCTATTATTCATTCATATATTACATTAATCTGCAACATTTTGTTGTTTATTAAACTGTTGTAGTAACTTAATGTCACATTTTAATCATGCAGATTTTTGGAGGATAAAAACTGAAATGTCACTCTTAGTGTGATATTGATTAATTAAATGTTTTAACCCCCATATCTTGAATTTTGTGATCATTCACATGCATTGCATTTTAGGGGTAAAAACTATATAGACATAAAAAAATAACAATGAGAGAAACCAACAACTCAAATGGAAAAATATCAAAAATAAGAACAAACTCTTAAAAATTTTAAATTGTCAAATCAAGTTTATTAATTGCACATTATACATTACAAATAGCTTCTAAGAAGTTTTGCAGTTTAAGCGTTTTCAGGAATCCGTAGTTTCCACGTTCCTGTACAATATCATGATGATCATCAACATTTAATATTCAAGCAGAGAAACTGAAGAGCTGATCCCAAAGGTTTCCGTCATCACCTCTTTCTTTGAGCACATTGAGCTGGAAATGAAATGTTCATTACATAATCAAGATGTCATTTCTATTTCATTTATGCGTTTATATTAATGAATCAGTTTTACAGTGTTCCTTGTATGAACACACTCACTGGGCGCAGCTTCCTTCCGCATCACTTCCTGTTTGGGCAGTTGAGACCATTGCAGCGTCACGTTAGAAATCCCTCTTCCGCCAGAGCAGATTCCAGCTGAAACAACACATCTCTTAAAACCAATCAGATTCTCTCTCTCTCTCTCTCTCTCTCTCTCTCTCTCTCTCTCTCTCACACACACACCTGTGTCAGGAGCGGGACTCTCGCTGCAGCTTCAGACAGACTCCAGCTGGACTTCAGTTTGAGCTTCACAAACGTTTGCTTTAAACAAGGACCTGAAACACACACACACATGATGTTACTCTATCGTCTAGATCAGTGGTTCTGATGGGTCTGAGGCAACAGGGAAATCAACACTTCTTTTGTCACGTTTTATTGAGTCTTTACAGCTCTTTATCTGTAAATGTGGCTCTGAGTTGCTTGAAACATGGTTTAGTGTTCCACCACAAATGTGTGTTAATGACTGCTGAGAGCATGTATAATCAATAGTATCAATGTTTGGTCAGACCTTCTCCATAGACCTCCACCTCACACAGAGTGAGAAACCTCAAAATCTCAGGAATGATCAGATTCACATATCTGGACCCTCCATATCGTTACAGAGCGTTAGGTGGACGGAACACCAGCTGGAATGCTAGAAATCACAGCACATCTACAGAGAGACAGAGACAACTTCATTCAGACTTTATTGCATGTGAGGAATCAGAAATGAAGCCACTGAAAGAGAGTCTCACATGGGATTGTTGTTGCCGTTGTTCTCCAAAGAGTTTCCGATGCGAATCTCCGCTCCATTTATTCGTTACGGACAGCAGTCTAGTCTGTTAGTGACGACCACTTTACTTAACCCTGTAAATCTAGAGCAGATGCCAGCCTCCACCACGGGTTCGTCTGACTAGTGGTTGAGGAACACAGCGGACTGTGGTTGTGTGAAACCTGGGTTGAAGTCAATGGCCTGTTCAGCGATCCAGCTGGTAAAGGTTGATGACTGTGTGACGCTCTCTTCCTGCTGCCAAATTACCTGTAAATTGACAGTGTCAAGAAATATGAAGCATTTACTTCATTTTAGGAATACATTTCCACCAGATCAGTCTGGTTCTACTCTTTAACTATATTATTAACCACTTTAATGGAATGAGAATGGTTTAGACCAGGTTGTTGTGAACTACCTGGATAAACCACATAGACTTCCACCTCACAGAGAGTAAGAATCTTATCAATTCCAGGAATAACCACAATTACATATCGATCCCTCCATCCTATTACACGGGTAGTTGTTTGAACCGCCAGCTGGAATACTAGAAATCACAGCACATCTAGAGAAGGACAATAGAGAGACTTCATTAGCATGGATTGTATTTTATTCTCTCTAAATGATATACTGTGTAAATATTATGGTTTGATATTTCCCCTAATGTTAGTTGTGAATCTGTGTTCGCTGTCTGTAATGAATGAAAAATACCCTATTTAATACCATATAACGGCGTTGTTTTTTCCCCTTGTGCTCTGAATGCAAAGAAAATGAACAACGTGATGAATGCACAAATTACTCTTATGTTCCATCTCCTTTTAGTAAATTAAAAAACACACATCGTTAGTGTAGTCTGATTCACCAACAAATGACGTTTATGTAAATGAATTGTTCGAAGAAGTTTGAATACATTCTGATGAATCATTCATTGATCTAAATCAACATTTGACTCACTTAGTGAGGCTGCCCCCGAAATCGCATACCTCACTCGGCGAAAAACAGCACGGGACAAAAGTAGTATGTTATACAGTTACAATTATACAGTAGGCAAAAAGTTCCCAGATGACCTTCTCCGGCGAGATTCTGAAGATGCTGCAAAAGATGGACTTTAAATGATGGCATGAGGAGAGAGAGAATGGTCCGACTGAATTCAAGCTGATAGAAGAGCACTTTGACTGAAATAACCACTCGTGGTACAACCGAGGTATGCAGAAAAGCATTTGTGAAGCCACAACACACACAACCTTGAGGCGGATGGGCTACAACAGCAGAAGACCCCACCGGGTACCACTCATATCCACTACAAATAGGAAAAAGAGCCGACAATTTGCAAGAGTTCTCCAAAATTGGACAGTTGAAGACTGGAAAAATGTTGCCTGGTCTGATGAGTCTCGATTTCTGTTGAGACGTTCAGATGGTGAGAGTCAGAATTTGGCGTAAACAGAATGAGAACATGGATCCATCATGCCTTGTTACCACTGTGCAGGCTGGTGGTGGTGTTGTAATGGTGTGGGATGTTTCTCTGGCACACTTTAGGCCCCTTAGTGCCAATTGGGCATTGTTTAAATGCCTGAGCATTGTTTCTGACCATGTCCATCCCTTTATGGCCACCATGTCCCAATCCTTCTGATGGCTACTTCCAGCAGGATAATGCACCATGTCACAAAGCTGGAATCATTTCTAATTGGTTTCTTTGAACATGACAATGAGTTCGCTGTACTAAAATGGCCCCACAGTCACCAGATCTCAACCCAATAGAGCATCTTTGGGATGTGGTGGAGACGGAAGCTCGGTGCCCTGGATGTGCATCCCACAAATCTCCATCAACTGCAAGATGCTACTGCCTATCAATATCGGGCCAACATTTCTAAAGAAGTGCTTTCAGCACCTTGTTGAATCAATGCCACGTAGAATTAAGGCAGTTCTGAAGGCGAAAGAGGGTCAAACACAGGATTAGTGTGTGTTCCTAATAATCCTTTAGGTGAGTGTATTCATGCTACACACATTTATGCATACTTTTTTAGTGGTACTTATTACTTACTTATTCAAAATAAGTGTAAGGGTATTTGATTTCGGACGCAGCCCAAGATATTAATTTTAGGGATGTCCAATTTTTGAACAAACAACTCTTATGATCCTTTGAAAGTATTTTGTCAATTAGCCAACTGGACAAAATCTGTGTAATTAAGAATACATGCGAGAGACTCACAGGGGTTGTTTAAAACATTTAGAAGAATCGCTTTCCGACCCGAATCTCTGCTCGTTTATCCTCTCGCTGCAGCAGTCTCGTCTGTTAGTGACGACCACTCGGTTCACGCTGTACACCTTCAGCAGATCCAGCTTCCACCACGGGGCGCTTTGGGTCTCTGTGTGTGTGCAGACGCTGGGGTCTCCCATCCTGAGCGTTTTGGGGATACCAGTTACTAAATAATGTCGACTGGCTGGCTGTGCCCCATCCTGCCGCGTTCACTGCAATATGGTCATGGGGAAAAAGGTTTTTTTATGTTTACATTTTCTATTCTGACTAAAATGTCATATGTGGTTTTAAAAACAATTGTTATGAGTTTCTGTAAAGCTACTTTTAAACAGTGTGTATTGTAAAAAATGCTTTACAAATAAAATTCAGGACTTTGTAAAGTCGCCTATAGACTGAAACACGTAATATGCATGTAAATGATGTCACCGTTTTCACAAATTCACTTTTTTGTTGTATACTCTGAGACAAATAACGTTGCAATAATGTCAACATCTTTTTCAAACAAATGCACTTTGAAACCTGTTTTCAAAAGTTAGCATTTCCAGGATGTATAAATGAACAGTCGATGTATAAATGAACAGTCAAAACACATGCAAAGTTTCTCTGTTCTTAGTTGAAAACAGTGTCATGTAAATGGCGAACAAGAACAACCTCACATGGTGGACAAGAAAGAACAACTAACAATACAGAGGACTAGGGATGCATCCGATCCACATTTTTTCCACTTCTGATCCAGATACCGATACTTTTCCGATACCAGATCTGTGTTTTGCTTTAATATTATTTATCATTATTGTTGATTTTATATGATGCTGAAATAAACTCCTCTCTACAGGCAAGGATGATATGTACTTATGTCTATATATATATATATATATATATATATATATATATATATATATATATATATATATATATATTAAACAATAGAATAAAAAATTAAACAAAGATACACATTATACAGGCCTACACAGTGCTTTAATTTCAGGAATCGTCAACTAACAATATTCAGGTATGGTCTAAAAAGAATTATAATAAAGTAATCAAAAGTAAAATTGCACTGCAAAGTTTATCATAGATAGATTTATGCTTATTAAAGCTGAAGTAATTCATTCAAGAGCTGTGAGTGATTTTCTCTTTGCCTTTTGTTTGATTCTCAGTAATGTCGCAATCGTCACATGTTTATACTGCTGCCCCTTTAAGAACGAGTGCAGATTTCATACTGATGCACCATATTTTCTCCCAACTGTTTCCATAACTACGTTTCCATTTAGACATGAACTGTTAAGTGTTAATCTCCAAGCCGGTCGTTTTGACATTTTTGTGTGGGCTACATTAGATCGTTTAGACACGCATATGAAGCCCAGAGTTTAATTTGCTTGTCTTGTCGCCATCTGTTTCGGAGCGCGCCACATTGGGAACAGCATCTCTTGCGCAAATTTTTGCTTTTAACAACTCTTTTATTATAGAAAGCGGCCCGCAATTTAGCAAGAGAAGAGCCTGCATTTTACAAAAATCACGGATCGTGCTGATTCTGTCTTGGAAGTTTGAGTTTTCAGGAGAAATGACAGCGCTGCGAGGGGACAGAATTCGGCTATAGTTTTTAATGGTTTGCCTCAATATACTCTATAATCTTTGGAAATCAGACTAATATCACAGGTCTAAAGTGTTAACATAGGCTGACGTTTGAATGCTGTGGCACCGCGTGAGAGACCTCTCTTTCTCTTCTGGACTGCGAATTGCAAACATGCATCACAAACAAATAGTTTAATTAATACGGCTTTGTAAAAAAATGCATTTTGCTGTCTTGCTCTGCTCGGTGTTTCCAGTGTGAAGTATTTCCACCGTAGCATTTCCACACAGTGAACATGTTGGCATCTCAATGCTATCCTGCTGGCTGGCTGCAAACTGCGGAATGATTTTCTGAGCGTGGGTCTGTGTGTCTCATTGAGCCCTATTTTTTACAGTCTATGATTGAGCCAAGCCTTGCCGTTCAGGATATCCACTCCACAGTTTGCAGCCAGCTTGCAGACTAGCCGGCCCGGCGGGAATCACTTTTGGAGTCATTTTCAGCAGACAACGTTAAAGCACAGACATGGCTCATATAAATATCGGATTTCTCCGCAGGTTGGATCGGAAAAATGCAATATGTGAATTACGCTGGTATCGAGCCCCATCCCTACAGAGGACTATAAATACACTGAGGAAGACAAAGGAAGAAAACAAGCAACTCAATTACAAACAGGTGTGTCAGTCAAATCAGTAACCATGACAACTAAACAGGAAAATCAAACAATTAAATACTGCTTTTCATTTTGCAGTGTTTCAGTACTGTAGGCGCCAACTACTGGCCTGGCAGCAGAATGCAGCATTTTTGATCATTTCAGTGATCCAAGTGACAGTGGAACGTTTTGTCACTTTGTAGGACAATGTGGAAGCTCAGCGGCGCATGGTTTCCCTCGAATTAGAAAAAGCTATGCATTTTCCCCATAGACTTTAGAAAAACACAGAAAATAAGATCTGTGTTCAACAGGAAAGAGTTGTGACCCTTACATATTTTTTCTATCAAGAGATAATCTTTACAAGTTAATCCAAAATGTATACATTTTGAAGCCTATAAAGTTTTCAAAAAACACAAGCAAACACAATAAAGCAAAAAAAAAAAACCACAAGCAGGTTATAACTGGTGTGTTTTATGCAGTGAGACTGTAAAAATATGGACGTAGTATGCGTGGCCGTCACCCGTAGGTTTCTGAAAAGCGTTTTTGAAGCCTAAAGTGGGCGGGGCCGGCCGTCGCCATCTTGGCAGTGCGTCACCTCTCGTCACTCTCGGATCAATGAAATGGGCGAAGAGGCGGGGCGTGGGTGGAGCTGAGGTGCTAATGCTATATGCTAATGGCCTCGGGCTGAATTGACAGCTGATTGAAGAAGTAAAGCCAATGGTTAAAGTTCATGTTTTTGCCCTTCGAAAATATTATAATAGTTGAGAAGTAACTAAAAGTGAGACTATTTACTTTACTTTTTTATTAATCCCACAAGAGGCAATTTGAGTTAAGAGCATGTATACAACAGTACACAGATCACACACATTTCTCACAACATACCAGCGGTCAACTGCGTGTCTCAAACTGCTGCTTCATTCAGTTTCAGATGTAAAATACATTGTGCCATTTCCGAATTGTACTGATTCATCTTTAGATCCATTGGTATTTAATTTCCTTTGCATGGACTATTTGAGTTTTCATTATGTGTTATGTATAATAATGTGGCACAAATTAACCAAAAAAATTGTGTTTAATTCATGAAATCTCACCTTCTTTTTCATCTGCCTTCATTTGAAGTGGGAAAAACCCTTGAAATGAGAAACACAGAATGAGTATTTATAGACTTGAATTCAAAGTCCCGTTGTAGTCAATCATTTTAATCTCTGAAACTCATCTTTGATCACCAAAATGACATCTTTAAACGTTTTTTTCCCTGGAAACAAAATATAAAACAATGCCTTAAAATATCTTGAATGTAACTCGACACCCTTGCCTCATTTAGTATGCACGGTTCTATGAATATGCAAATGAGCCCTGCCTCCACTCCCTCACTCAGAGATCCACTGGTTGACGATCACACTTTGATCTGATTGGTTACAAGGTGGTTTGTGACGTCAGAAACACCAGTGATTTCAAAGCGTGTTTTGAGACTGTCTTTGGTTCACTGCAGTTTTAAGGAGGAAATACTCAGCAATGCTGTCCACTTATGAACTTACACACGGTGTGTGTTAAAGCGGATTAAATACACCACATACACACATAAACAACATTAAAAACTCGTTTTACATTTACATTACATTTAAAAGTCACCTTTATAGCACTATATATACCGTACAATAGCACTATATATACCGTACATAGCACTATAGCACTATAGCATTATAGCACTATATATACCGTACATAGCACTATATATACCGTACAATGATGCTCTCAAAGCAGCTTCACTGTAATAAACAGGAAAATAACAGAATTAATGATGCAAACATCATCAAATATGAGAACAACTCAAATTCTGCAGTTAATCTGAACCTCTCATTTTTGGCTTCTTTATTTTTTCAGAGCCCTAAAGGAACAAAGTGATGGAAAAAATATACACTCACCGGCCACTTTATTAGGTACCCCATGCTAGTAACGGGTTGGACCCCTTTTGCCTTCAGAACTGCCTCAATTCTTCGTGGCATAGATTCAACAAGGTGCTGGAAGCATTCCTCAGGGAGTTTTGTCCATATTGACATGAGGGCATCACACAGTTGCCGCAGATTCTCGGCTGCACATCCATGATGCGAATCTCCCGTTCCACCACATCCCAAAGATGCTCTATTGGATTGAGATCTGGTGACTGTGGAGGCCATTTGAGTACAACAAACTCATTGTCATGTTCAAGAAACCAGTCTGAGATGATTCCAGCTTTATGACATGGCGCATTATCCTGCTGAAAGTAGCCATCAGAAGTTGGGGATATTGTGGTCATAAAGGGATGGACATGGTCAGCAACAATACTCAGGTAGGCTGTGGCGTTACAACGATGCTCAATTGGTACCAAGGGCCCAAAGAGTGCCAAGAAAATATTCCCCACACCATGACACCACCACCACCAGCCTGAACCGTTGATACAAGGCAGGATGGATCCATGCTTTCATGTTGTAGACGCCAAATTCTGACCCTACCATCCGAATGTCACAGCAGAAATCAGAGACTCATCAGACCAGGCAACGTTTTTCCAATCTTCTATTGTCCAATTTCGATGAGCTTGTGCAAATTGTAGCCTCAGTTTCCTGTTCTTAGCTGAAAGGAGTGGCACCCGGTGTGGTCTTCTGCTGCTGTAGCCCATCTGCCTCAAAGTTCGACGTACTGTGCGTTCAGAGATGCTCTTCTGCCCACCTTGGTTGTAAGGGGTGGTTATTTGAGTCACTGTTGCCCTTCTATCAGCTCGAACCAGTCTGGCCATTCTCCTCTGACATCAACAAGGCATTTCCGCCCACAGAACTGCCGCTCACTGGATGTTTTTTCTTTTCGGACCATTCTCTGTAAACCCTAGAGATGGTTGTGCGTGAAAATCCCAGTAGATTAGCAGTTTCTGAAATACTCAGACCAGCCCTTCTGGCACCAACAATCATGCCACGTTCAAAGTCACTCAAATCACCTTTCTTCCCCATACTGATGCTCGGTTTGAACTGCAGGAGATTGTCTTGACCATGTCTACATGCCTAAATGCACTGAGTTGCCGCCATGTGATTGGCTGCTTAGAAATTAAGTGTTAACGAGCAGTTGGACAGGTGTACCTAATAAAGTGGCCCGGTGAGTGTATATTTATACATAATAAAAATATATATATATATATATCAAAACACAGAACGGTAACAAAATACTATCTTTACTTTTTCATCATGATTCTGAACAAACAACATAATTTCCTATGGGTTCTGACAAAGTGTTAATTGCTGCAATCTATTTAATAAAATATTTCATTTATTTACGTTTTCAGAGCACTAAAAGTTTGATTTACACACGCCGTGGCACACCTGCAGGTAATGTGAGAAAAACAAGACCAGAAATGTCGACAAGATATGCAAATAAGGAGCTCCTGCACACTATCAGTACTACAAGTAATGTTCAGGCATGCCCTGATGAAGGTAAAAAGACAGAAACATTGCTAATAAAATGTATTATTAAACATTGCTATCAAAATTGAGTTATGGGTCTTCTGTTTGTGATCTACATTATTTTTACAGCTTCATCTTTCAGAACACCCAAATATTAGAAAAGATGTATTTTACTTACCCAAGTAAAAGCCAACAGACTCTTGAAGAAAACCTTCATGTTCACGTCTTGATTCGTTCTATGAAGAGACAGAGAGAGACAGAGAGAGAGAGGTTAAGTACGGAGATGGACTTCTGTCAGTCATGTCACATTCATATTTATTCACCTTCATTTACATATTCCTCCTCCTCTTATATTTGTCTCTCTGTCTCAGTGACTAAAGCTAGAACAGTTTTTTTACACACAACAAATTTTATTATTACAGCAACAAGCTACGAGTGGAATGCCTTTAGTGATTTAATGTTATCAAAATAATCTATAATTGGCAGACACTTTTATCCAAACCCCTTCCGGTTATAAGAGACATCTACTAGTTTTAAACCTCAAATGAGATGTCTATAACTTACAGTACAGATCCACCCAAACTAATATAGTCTTCCTAAACTATATTAAAGTTAGAATTTTTTATTTTGCAATTTATAATGTGTTTCCATCATTATTTTCTCCCAAAGACGTTTTTTCTCAAGGCATTTCTCTGGCGAAAGCCTGTCCGCATATTCGTGTAAGTGTTTCTAATGACACAAGACTTATCAATTCAACTGTTGAAACACTTTAATATACACATTAACACATGTTTATACAGTGATGAATTATTAAACTAAACCATTTAACAATTTATTAGACTTACTCTTATTTTCCTGTGGTTTCCTTCATCTTTATGAGTATGTTATGGATGTGAACGTGTTTTGCGCACATTGACCGTAGTAATCATTTAAACTTTTCTTATATCATACATACTTTAAATATAATTTCATGTTGTCACTTTTGAAATTGATTAGAACACATTATAACGACACACATTCATCAGGCTAATCAGACGGTCAAGCTTGTTTTGACAACATCCCTGAAGTCATCTGCTTAGAAAGCATGCTAATTTTTAATATTTTTTTATGTAAATGTTAATGACATGTAAATGTTCCCAAATTTCTCTCTTTTTCCCTGATAGACAGTGGTTGTCATTTGAATAGTCATACAGCTCTTTTGGCTACATGTAAAGGAGACGGACGATGGACATGCCGGTGGAACCAAGAGGCGGTTTGCTTTCGGACCAAAAATTATTTTTGTCACGTGACTTTAGTAAGGTCTGGACCCATCAGACATACATTTTGGGATTTTATGACGGAGACATTAATGAAGGTATAACCACGCTTAGGACAAAGACTCCTAAATTAAAGGGATACACCACTGTTTTTTCATATTAAACTGATTCCCTTAAGACGAGTTGATACACACCTCTGGCGTCTCAGTGCGTGTGCGACACTGTGATTCGCACTTGACTAGCCCAGTTCATTCAATATGGGCCAAGAATAGAAGCGACCAAACACCTCCACGTTTTCCCTATTAAATACAGTTACTTCAGCAGTGTAACTCGACCTCAGGATGGGGACACAAAATAAAATGTTGCACTTTTCTAAGTGTAAAGTGGATAAATATATTGTATGGCGGAAATACCATAGCAAGTGAAAAGTCCTCTCCGGAGTGATGATATTACTGCACCAGTCTATCAATATATAAAGCACTTGCTGTGGTATTCCACCATACATTACTGTAACAGTTCTAGTAAACTCACCTGTCTCCTATGTTGAATGAAAGTTGCAATTTCACTCCTGGCCATTAGAGGGCACTAAGAAACCTTTATCTTGAGAATGAAGAGTAAAACCAAGAGCATACCTGTTAGCTGAGAGCACATGCTCTTTCCATGCTTGGAAAACCCTGTTGAGGAACATTTTGTGTTACAACTTCTCAATGTGAGTTGATTTATTTGTTTCTTTATCATTAACAAATGTATATAGTGCAAAAGTATTTTGCTGGCTGAACCACATGTTATTAGGGCTAGGCGAATGTTACGCACAATATTGTTATGCACATCTAATCAGTAAAGCCGGTTCCTTGATTCAGCAGTAAATCACCTTCACCTGCTTTCAGATGGACAATATGAGTGTTAAATTAACACTAAGAGTGTGTAAAGTTCTTGAGATAATTAAGTGATTAATTTAGTTGTCTCAACTAAATCACAAAATCACAAATTGTAAGCCACCGTTATGGAGATCAGCGTCTGCTTTAGTTGGGCTCTTGACACTTTTACTTTCACTTTAAACTTTGTTTGTCTGCTGTTATTGATTTATAACAGTCAAATGAACAAAGACAATTGTGATCTGATAGTGTTGGTTATGTTATGACATAATCATGCTGTGATCTGAAAAATGAAACTTATTCAGATGATTTGGTTTAACTTGTTAGCAACAGTTTTGTGTTTCTACTGCATATCTGTATTATTCTTATAACCTAAAATATTTAATAAAAATATTCTGATCAAATCACTATCATCTTTATTTAGAAACACAGAGATCAATAATCAGCCTGTCTATCTCAACCATGGTCACATTAATAATCCTTGTTGCCACCAATCACAACTCATTAATGGCTCCCATCATGCATTGCGGTATGAATAAATTATGATCTGAATTGTCTATGTAATAATTTATTTTTCCTACTTGAATATTCTACTCGTCACTGTTGTTGAGAGGCATTGACTGAATCTTGAGGTCTGTGTGTGCCTTAAAGAAAGATTTTTTGAGAACTTTTGAGAAATCTATAATATTATATTTAACATTCTGGATATTTATACAGAATCTTAGTTATACACCATCCAACAGAATAAATCACAAACATAAATTTCAAATGATGAATGTCATTATATGACCAGCATCATTTTATAATTGTTTATCTTTGTTCATCTGACAGTTATAACTCAGATGCAACAGCAAATTAAAATATAAAGTTAATAATATAAGGGTCAAGAGCCCAACTAAAGCAAACACTCATCTCCATAACGGTGGCTTACAATTTTAGATTTTCTCCTTGTGATTCTGCTTTAGGTGTCTTCAATAATGCTCAATCATCACTCAATTAATCAACTTAATGATCTCATTAACTTTAACACTCTTGAGTGTGGACTCATATACACTCCCAGGTGTGTTGATTTAACACTGGAGATTTTGTCATCACGAAGAGCCGTAATTAACTGACAAGCTGAGAAATATCACATTAAATATCGCTAGCGATACGTCCTCGATATTAACGCGATATGGCTCAGCTTGTCTGTGATCTACGGCTCTTTGTAGTAAATGCCGCTCCATCTGAAAGCAGGTGAAGGTGATTTAGTTTCTTCATCCAGCCGCAACACTGCTTCTGGTGACACTGGGAACCCTCCCCTCCACGGGGTCCCAAGAGGCCCAGCAGGCCTCGATCCAACCAGGGGCTCATGAGACTCTCTCTACGTCCGACCTCCTCGCTTCTCCCTGAGCGCTCGGCGTGGCCTCAACAGGCCCCTTGACCAACCAGCCATGTGTTCATGGAGAAAGATGACTTTCAAACACCTTCCACGTGCCACTGCTGGAACACTCAATGACTTGTTCACACCACAAATGCAAGGATTCAATTCAATGAAATGCTGTTGGTTCTTCTCATAGTTAGATGGATCTTCTCCATCGTTACATACATTCCATTTCTCACAACTTTTTCCTTCACATGTAGTTATGTATGTTGGTTTAGTTTATTTGTGTTTATGATTTAGTTAATAAAACTTGTGCACTTTATGTATTTGGTTCTGATTCACTGCTTGCAAACACAGTCACTTTTACGATCTTGATCTTGCTACATGCTCAGAAATAATGACTCTTCTGTGGCCATGGAAGATACTCTTCTCTTGGAATAAATTAATAATCAAAAAGTTCGTTGGACGACCTGATTAATTGATTGTAAGATTAATTTAGCCATGTCAAGTTAACCCATTTACAGTTTTTTACAATCACTTTGTTACTATTTTCAGAACCTTGATGTCATTTTTCACAACTCTAGATACAAAACTCACAACCAATGATCAAAATGCCCATTTTTCAAAACTCTAAACCTTTTCTCAATTGCTTGGATACAATACACATGAAACTTAGATCATTTGTTCATTCAGCAAAAATCACCTGTTCAATATGACACAACTGAACATCACAGTATGACTATTTCAAAAGGCAATACACACATTACATTTCACATAAGTGTCTATTCATTTTGTTACAGTGATCTATAACTATACAATTGAAACAACTGCTCAAAATGATCAGTAACTGTTGCAGAACTCTATTTAATGCATAGTTGTATGGAAACAGACACAATCTTCCATGTTTACAGTAAATCATGAAAGTTTCAAGATAACGAGATTCATTTTCACCAATTAGCATGGAGCATGAACCAATTAGACTATAATATCCATGGATGTATCCTATAATAATATTATATATTTTTGCTTTTGATTCCAATAAACCTCTGTTGATGATATCTACTGTAGTGTTTTGCATTAAATATTACACACTTTGTTCAATGATTCCCTCAGCCTATGTCTGTATTCTCTCTACTACTGCAGTGCTTTTACAGAGATGTATATTTCTGTACATGTGGTACCATAATGAAATCTGTATTATCTATTTTGTTCTGCAATATTTAATGATTGTACAAACAATGACACAGTGAAACTATCGGTTGCTTGTGTGTGGGTGATGATCTATAGTTATGTTTCAATGGTATTTCACCAGTAAATTTGTTTTTTGAACCAATGATTGTGCAAGTGCCAGTGTGCAATGTCCAAACCACCACCAGAGGAACATTAATAAAAACATCATTTCACTAGTGCGTACTTACATATGATTAGAGAGATTGAGTTTAATGCATATTTGGCGTGCTGTCCGGGGGAAGGGCTTCGAAGCTCGATAGTCGCAGGACAGGCAATCGACGAATTATGTGAAATTAACCCCCCAAAAAGTGAAGGGCATGGGAAGGCATTTACTAAAGATCAGGCTTGACCGTTTCGAACCATCCGACGGGAACTTGGATGCTCACGGCATCGGGCGGGTAAGCCCCACCACAAGAACTGACAGATCGATAACGCCAGATTTAAACAAATGCAATTTGAAACGTGTATTCTACAAGTAATTTATAAGACAATGGTGTGGTTGAAGTTAGCAGATTGAAGAATGTAAATGAAGTGACCTTTCTTTAATACTATCCGTTTGCTTTATTTTTTTTATTATATTTTTATTAAAGGAAGAACAGAAAATGATATATCATATACAGAAAAACTTAACAATGTTCCTTGTTGTTTTTTTTACATTTTCTCCCTTACCACGACCCACCCACAAAAAAAAAATAAAATAAATATATTTCCACTGAAAATGGAAAAATTGTATTTAATTTAAATGTATTTACTTTTTTTACTTTATTTAATGAAGAAGATGTTTCGTTATCTATGATCTGTAAATCTGATATTGGAGGGTGGATATTGGTGTCAAATTTAGATGAGATTGAACATTCAGAGCAGCGAAGAAAACCGAAGAAAGCTATGAGCATTGCTTCTAGTGTGCGGGTGGTGTTGGTGGATTGGTCTCTGAGAACGGAGTGATAAAACACACTTGGTGAGTAGCCAAGGTCAATTGTAATAGGTTGTCAGGTATTCGGGCGAGTGGGATGAGTTCATATAATGAGAAGGGACATTTGAGAGTTGTTTATGGCTGGGACGGGCTTACTGTAGCAAATTTATGGAAAAATTGAATGCCGCTTTGGTAGCTTTTACATGGAGCCGGATTGGAGACCTGAACTCTGTTAAGGTAAGAAACGAAAGAAGTAACGGCTACAAGAGAAAATCGGGAAACTGTACGTTGTGCGAGCAGTGGGTTTAAGTTACCTCAAAAATTAGAGGGGGGTATTCACACCTGGCTTGTTTGGTTCGATTGAATCGAACTCTAGTTCGTTTCCCCACTTGGTGCAGACCCTGAACATGAACCGAGCCCAATTGCAAGAAAGCACTGCGTCAAAAGAGAATATTCTGGCCACACGATACTGTTGCGCGTCTTTCTGCGTGTCATGTGTGCATCATTGGAATGGAATGAATGAGTGTGTGCATCAGGACATTCACATACAGAGTGTTCTCTTTAGTCTAATCGTGTATAGATGCAAAAAAGCATTTGCAGTTCATAATGTAAGGATAGTTACAAGGACGATGCTACTCTAATTTACGTTAAACTTGACAAACTTAATCGCAAGTGTTAACATTGACAGCACTTGTTAGCAGTATATACAATAAGAATCTCATTGAAAACGTTATACCTTATCCGTCTTCAGTGCAGTGCCACTTGTAACGCAAAGTTGAGATGTTGCCCAGAGATAAAAAACAGTAGATGGTTGAATGAAAAAGATGCACGAGAGACGAGAGTTGTCGTATTTGCCAGCGTTTAATTAACCCGATCACACCAAATGCGTCTTTATAGCACGCATGTGTATTGTCGTGTAATATATACGCTAAAGTGAGTTTTACGTGCATATGATACGCATTGGTTGGTTAGGTTAAGTTAAGGTGTGGGGTGCGTGTGTATTAGACGCTTGCTAGAATTAGTGGTGTGGGGTGCGTGTGTATTATACGCAAATGAACTGCGTATCAATTGCACGACAAAAACTGCGTCTCATATGCACGTAAAAACTCATTTTCGCGTATATATTACACAACAATACACATGCGTGTTATAGAGACGCATGTACGTGAGAACAGGCTGGGAGCCACTCAAACGTTACACTCGTCGTCTTCTCAAAATCCGAATTACAACATCGATGACATTGTATACTCATTAGTTTCTTCATATTGCGTTTATGCAGAAAAACACAAAATAGGTAAATGAACAAATATTGCAGTAGGAAATATCTTCCAAGTTTTTACACTTCCTGATTTCCCTACTTGAGAATCCTTGTCCAATGAATGGATGACCTTAGCAAACCTTAAATTTTGGTTCACTTGCAAAAAGAGCAGTGTGAAAGCGAACCGTATCAAAAAAAAAAAAAAAAAAAAAAAAAAAAATATATATATATATATATATATATATATATATATATATATATATATATATATATATATATATATATATATATATAATAATTTATTTGGTCCAGACCAAAGCAAGTGAACTGATCGGACTTTCCTGGTGTAAATACACCCTAAATAAAAAATAAATTTACGCAATAACCTTAGCAGGAAATGCAGCGAGCCGCCCTCCTCAAAGAGTGATCGCCACAAACGCAGCAATATTAGGGAAGAACGCTCACAATGCTCGCAATCATCTGACTGGGCATGCTGCATTCCCAAACAAGCAACACATGGCTGGTGTGAATCCCCACCTGTGATGTAACCTGTACACACTTTCTATAATGCTGATCGCTCGTCACTTCTTTCTCTCTGTTCATTTTTGTTTTGGATATATAGTGAAAACTGCCTAGTAATAACTAGAAACAGACCATCATGAAATAGACTCAAACACACAGAGCGCTGCTGAGGTAACAGAAGCTGTTTCGCTTGTGTTCTGAGGGGTGCTTTATAGTTTCCTGGTCGGTGACATCACTACTACGTTCCATCTTCGCCATTGACTGATTTCATTCATGCTTCTGACGTACTACACTGGAGGCGTTTCGTTTCCACGCAGCAGTAGTTACCTAAAGGGGAACTACTATTAACTAATTTGAAAACGGTTACCATTTTATTTATTTAAAATGTAAGATACAGAAGCAAAATGTACAGGAAAAACTTTTAACTCAGATTCAGAATATGATGCATGTGACAGTTTTAGGTATTCCTATTATTAGCAGCATCTGTAATATAACATACTGTAGGTTTTCAGCATCTTTTTGTCAGCATTCTCCAGGAAATTTGGCATTAAGAAGAAACGCCAAGCAGTCATCGACATACGGCATATGGTTTGCTGAAAAGGCCGTTGACGGTAATACCGGGTCCGGTGAAGTCGTGGAGCGCGTGCTCTTGAACTACTAATCAGACCAACCCGTGGTGGAGTCTGGATCTGAGTGAGACTTACAGAGTTACTAGAGTGGTCATCACTAACATACTAGAGTGCTGTGCGAACGAAATTAAACGGAGCGGAGATTCGCATTGGAAACTCTTTGGAGAACAACGGCAACAACAATCCCATGTGAGACCCTCTTTCACCCTACAAAAGTGTTTGGAGAATGTTGTACTAACATTATCAGAATCTTTTAAAATAAATTAAATTCTCTGTAGATGTGCTGTGATTTCTAGCATTCCAGCTGGTGTTTCGTCCACCTTTACGCTTGTAACGATATTTGGAGGGTCGAATATGTGAATCTGATCATTCCTGGAAATTTAAGGCTTCTCACTCTGCGTCAGGTGGAGGTCATATGGAGAAGGTCTGACCAAACAGCTATGTTAAAATATGTCCGTTAATTATTGATTTATTTATATATTACTCCCTCTCAGCAGTCAATAAAACTAATTTGTTGTTGACACTAAACCGTGTTTATCCTTCATTGCAAGATAACCTGTTCCCTTTCAAGGAGAGCTCTTCTGCGTCATAGACAACACCATGGTGAATGCCTTTGCGTGATGGAGTCTGAAGCATGTGTGAAACTAGACCAATCTTGATTGGCCATATAAGGTGTCTGAGATTTATGAACCTAATCTCTGTGGTTCTCCCTCACTCATGGGGTCCCGCTTGGGTTGGATGCCACTGTACAGTTTTGGCGAGGTGAGTGCCTGTAGCCGGCGCTTCAGGGATGCATGTGGTCGTGTCCAGGCGCAGGTTCACCATCTGATCTGGATCCGGCCTGGATTGGGCTGTCTTTAGTAAACCTCGGAATAAATGGAAAGACTGACATTGGCGTAGATGCCATTCTTCTTAAGATGTAACAAGTACGTCAGGTGTTCTGGGAAGTGTCCCCGGTTCTGGCAAACCTAATCTATGCAGCCTAGTAATCATTTAACTGATTTGAAGTAATAGAAATGTATAATGTTCTATGTGAATGCCAGGTGAAAGAGATGTGTTTTAGTCTAGATTTGAACTGACAGATTGTGTCTGCTTCCGGGACAATGTTAGGAAGATTGTTCCAGAGTTTTGGTGCTAAATAGGAAAAGGATCTTCCACCAGCAGTCGATTTTGATATTTTAGGTATTATTAACTGGCCGGAATTCGGAGCTAACCCTTAATGAATTAAATCTGAAACAAGATTTCTGAGTAATACTGAAGATATTGTTATAAATTACAGCAACGAGTCTCATCTTTATATTAGCAATCTTGTGGGGTGGACTCATTTAAAGTAATGTAACTGTCTGGTTTTACCCAAGTTTCTGTCAAACACAGCATGGTTTGTAATCAAATCATTAACAAAAAGTGCTTTTGAAGAAAGGAATCCAATATTCAGCAATCCGAGCTTAATCATTTGTTCATCATTATATTCGTTCTTTATTTGTTGAACAGCAGTACATTTTTTTACCCTTAAATCGGTTTGGGAGTTTTTTGTATTTCCTAGATCAGAGAACACAGTCTCTCTAAGATAATTTCTCAGTGAAAGAGGCTTTAAGTGATGGGATTTATCTGACGTTGGTGACATGAGACAGCTGGCAGTCTGTGTGCTTCCTGACCTGAGCCCCAGATTGTCATGTTTGGGCTCTAAGACTATATGCCATATTACTAGAGAGAAGAGCAGCAACATCCTAGGAGGGATGAATACCAGGTCATGTCTCCCCATACCGATTTTTTTCCCAATTGTCTATTAATTCTGTTATTTTGCGGACACCACTTCAACAGCCAGCCATTGAGTGAGGACAGTCTACTAACTATCTCATCACTCTTGCGAACAGGGAGGGCCAGAGCAAATTACAGTGGCTTGCTTCATCCTGTCAGAGGAGAACTCTGTTGTGTTCTAGTGTGCATTTGTACCAGGTTTGTAATCAGGGTTGGTCTAGTTTCACACATGTTTCAGACACTATTATGCAGAGGCGTTCCCCGTCTTCAACACAGCATGAGTTCCCTTCTCAGGTAACAAGGGTTACAGTCATAACCCGAGATGATGATGATTTTTGAAGATCTATTCATGTTCTGTCTGATTAATCTAAAGTGACAGATGATTTTGCACCAGAATACTGTATAAATAGACACAAACCCTTTGATGCCAAAAAACTAAAGATGCAATGGTGTATTTGCCTTTATATTTGTTTTCCGTGCTGTCTGAGACCCATCAGAACCACTGATCTAAATGATAGGGTAATATCATGTGTGTGTGTGTGTGTGTGTTTCAGGTCCTTGTTTAAAGCAAACGTTTGTGAAGCTCAAACTGAAAGTCCAGCTGGAGTCTGTCTGAAGCTGCAGCGAGAGTCCCGCTCCTGACGCAGGTGTGAGAGAGATGAGAAATTTTTTTCTTTTATTTTAAAATACCATTATTAAAGAGTTAGTTCACCCGGAAATTTAAATTGTGTCATTAATGACTTGCCTGTATTTCGTTCCATCTTCGGAACACAATTTTATATATATATATATATATATATATATATATATATATATATATATATATATATATATATATAGCTATCCTTATATAACAACTGTCCTACAATAATTAACCAAAAATATAAAATATATAAATATAGGTCATTGTAAACCTCTCATTGACATACAGTAAGAAAATAAAGTTTCCAAAAAAACAAAAAGAGATCGCAGTCTCTCAAAATGCAGAGTTCTTGTGTATTTATTCATTAACGAATGAACTTTATTCTAAAGTGTGTCCGAAAACTGAACTAAAATTCTGATTTGTTAAAATGAATATACTGTAGATACTACAAATTAAATGGAAACAACATCTTGATGACTTAATGAACGTTTCATTTACAGCTCCATGTGCTCAAAGAAAAGTGATGACGGAAAACCTAAACGCTCTTCGGATCAGCGTTGATGTTCTTCATCTTTCATTTTATATTGCTTGAATATTCTCTTTTACTCACAATGTAGATGGACTATTTACTGTATTAGTGTATTGTGTATTGTTATCTTTGTTAAAATTACAATTTATAGATTTTCATTCATACTGTACAGATTTATTTATCATTCAAACATATTGATTTATTTTATTTATTTTGATTTATTTTATTTTATAAAGATGTTTATTTATAAATTAGGATCAAGTAGAGGAAAAAATATTTATTAATGTTATCTTAAAAATACAATGTCAACTTCATCCAAAAGGTCGACGTCAGGGGTCAGATTTATCTTTTTTTTTAGTTTGCTATCAGGTTTGTAAACTGCAGGTTTGTAATACTGTTTGTAAAAATCAAACTCATGGTAAACTATAGAAAAAAAAAAATCGTTCCGTCCTATTTTGTCAATTATTGTTCTCCTTTGTTTCATGTTGTATGTGTGATACGCACTCTGTATATGTATATCTTTTCTCAATATCAAATATTCAATGTATACTGTACATTTTGTTTGTTACACTTTGGATTTTGTATTATGTGCAATTAAAAAAAAAAGTTTGTAAACTGCACATGATTGAAGAGACAATGGGCCCTATTTTAACGTTCTGAAACGCAAGTGTCAAAGCGCAAGTAACTTTGTGGGCGGATCCCGGCGCTGTTGCTATCTTCCCGGCGGGATAAATGCCTCTTGCGCCTGGCGCAAATCTAAAAGGGGTTGGTCTGGAGTAGCTTCATTATTCACAGGTGTGGTTTGGGCGTAACGGAAATAAACCAATAAGAGCGTCATATCACATTCCCTTTAAGAGCATGATGAACGAGGTGCGCTTGTTCCGTGGCGCAATTCTATTTTAACGGCGCATTTACCAGGCGCGCTTCAGCATCGGTTCACAGCCGAGTAGAACAATGTTCTCGTCAGGGCCGTAAAAAGAAAGAGAAGTGACACTGGGGATGGGACAAACCAACCCAAATTAGCTTCGGGTTAAACATGCATATAATAATTTGGGTAAATGTGTAAGCTTTATGCCTATTTTTCCCATCATCATGGACACAACAATGATTTCCCTCATGTTTATATATTTTTCCGTATAATAATGTATCATTTGCAAAAAGTAAAATGCATCTGTGTTGATGAGAGAATCATCTACAGTGTATCCGCGTTGTTCACACTCTGTATTATGGCCAAGCATGCACGCTTAAAATAGCATCTGAATATACGCGCAACGCGCCACTGACTTTAGACCAGTTTTTTTCTGGTCATTGGCGCAGTTGTTTTCTGGAACTGCAAAATAGCACCAGGGATTGTTTGTGCCGACACACACCTCCTTTGCGCCGACTCGCCCAGGGAGCGCAAGTTCATTTCAAAGTTTACCGACGTGCGTCTGTGGAGGAAAAAAGCCCGCTTGCGCGAGTGCAAAATAGGAATGATAAATGCGTCAGTGTATAAAGTCATTTGCGCCGGGTGCAAGATAGAGCCCAATATGTAATTGTTTTCGCCGCTAGTGGTCGCTAACCTCTTACAGTAACAAAGGAGTAGGTTGATGACGCATAATTCCAGCGGAATTATGGAACTTGTTGTCAAGCTTATGGATCTAATAGTGTTTATGGATGAGTGAATACATTGATGTTTTTAACATGGCTGTGGCGTGAAGCAGGGCACCATTGATCATGAGAGACAGATATGTATGTGTGAAACAGGCTTAAGGTGTTACAAATCAATTTTCAGTAATATTTTACTTGTTACATGTTCAGTAAGGCGTGTGTTACAACTGTTTTTAATTGTAAAACAAACAAGTAAAACAAATATTAGCCATGTAGAAGTGCAGATACTACACCACCTACAGTCAACATCATCAAGATTACAATGAAGAGCAGGAGGATGAAGAGCAGGAGGATGAAGAGTAGAATACAAACATTTTCTTTCTTAACACACCAGCTCGAAATGGCTCATATAGTCAGTAATGGTGCACAGCATATTAAGCAATAATTGTTTATTTATTTAACATGTGTGCATTAAAAGTGCCATTTTCGGCAATGAGAACATTTCTGAACCAAATAAAGATAAAGATGTGTTCTGGTGACTGGCGTGTTTGTTGAACCAATAAGATCAGGAGTTAAATCGATTGTCAGCGAGAAGCTCATCTGATTGGCTACATGATGAAGGTGTGCCAATCAACCTCCTCTTCGCTTGCGAAGTTCAGGTCCGTTTACACGATGGGAAAACGCAGACATTTCTCTGCGTTTTGCCCTCTGATTTACACGAAAAACGCTGTTTTTATTACTGAAAACGATTTTTCTAAAAACTCAGGGCAAAGTGGAGATTTCTGAAAACACCGGATATTTGTTGTCGTGTGAACTGGGAGAAACGGCATTTTAGGCTCTTTCTTGTCGATTCTGATTGGCTTGTATGGCTTTATCCTTAACCACTACACTGCCGCCAATAGGTTTGGCATAGGTATGATGGCGCTCGACGGCATATTTATGCGGGTGTGTGAACAATGTTATTTTGGAAAACGGAGAGCGGGAAAATTTTCGTTTTGCTAAATACCCGGCTCTGTGTAAACGTGGCCTCAGTGAGGAGAGAATCGTGCCAAAACTGGAAGCGCAGGAGTGTAGTTCACTCAAAATCAGCTTTATTGTGCTCATGCTATAGTTCATATAGCGGGTCTCGGGTGAAAGCAACAGATAGAATAACAACTCCATATAGAAACAAATTGAGAAATGAGTCAATAGAAAGATAAACAACTCATTCATAATTCTATCATATATGCCATGATGCTACTTATGGATAATGACTAACACACATGTGACTAAACGGTGTACAAGAAATGATTAAATAGACAGAAGAGGAGATGAAAACACCTTTTATCCTAACAGTGCCACACTGTGGTGGTTTGCTGAGAAAGTGACAGTGATCTATACTACATTCAAAACAGGAATATCATACAGAGAATATTATAATATAATAATAATTTGACTTTTTTATGAGTTGAAACAGTTTTTCCTTTCACTGTCACTTTTTGTCATGCAGCATCACTTGGAAACTTGTTTTCTCCTAAAGACATTTTGTGCGTCCAGGCTATTGTATTATCTACACCGGCCTGTAAATAAAGCATAATTAATACACTCAATGATGTCTAAACCAAATACTAGGCTACATTCTTCAAGAGTTGTATTGTGTAGATGTGTTTACCTTCCTCTTCATCCTTTCTGTTCTCGCTGGGGAGGTTTTGTCCAGGACAGTTTGACATCAGTGATTCCTCGTGACGCCAGAGCAGACTGAAGCTAAAACAACATTATCCACGTTATTATTATATTCCACATTGTTACCATCATTAAAAAAAAAAAAAAAAAAAAAAAAATAATTAAGGGTTCATTTTAAACATACTCTATCAGAACAACTTAGTAGTTTGCTACTGCCATGGAATTAAATAATACATTCATCAAATTTGTACGTTTTCTATCACAATTCTGACTTTTTTTCTGGCAATTGAGAGGAAAAAAAAGGTCTAAATGGAGATTTCTTAGATTATAAAGTGTCTTTGTTTATATTTGTGGAAGTTGTTTCCGCCTTTTAGTGGACGATCAGAATGACAGAGTCGATTTACCTCTGAGAAACAGAGAAGCTTCTGGAAAACCCTTTTATGAATCTGTTTCTCAAATATATGGTAAAATTTAATTGACTAACATTATAAGTCAAAGGGGAAAAAAAAATACATGATGTGACTCCATTGAAAGAAAAAAAATACATGCAACTCTTACTGTAGTTGATTTTACTGTTTTTTTTTAAAGGTGTCTTTTCAATGTTAGGCTTTATATTGTTAAGTTGCTAAATATGATAGCAGTGAACCACACTTAGTTTCCAGCCTGCATCTGTTAGTTGTAGTGTTAGTGAATGTGTATTTCTTTTCCTAACCTGATTGAGGAGTTTATCATTGTCTGGGTCAGAAGTGGAGACAAATTTCATCCTCACAAAGTTTACTCTCACTGAAAAAATACAAACCAATACAGTAAAGTGAACAAACACATTGTAAAACGGGTTGTATATATGTAGACCGATAAATGGGATTGTTGACTTTTTCAGGATACACATTAAATTGAATTTGGTGTGAGTGAAAACAAGGCTGTAAGACATAAAAATGTCTCTATTCAGAGGTTATGTTAATTAACAATATAAAAAAATTCTATTTATATATATATATTTTTTTTTTGCCATTCCTTCACAAAAGCTTATGACTTGCTTGCATTTAAAAAAAAATTCTGATTAAAAACAAGTGACTTTAAACCTTTGAAGCAGCAATTGAAATTGGAGATGATTTCAATTGTATTAAAAATGTTGATATCTTAACCGTATCTAAAGAAAAAATAACTGTTTTAATATAGTTTCAGAGTGAAAAAGAAAATCTTATCGTGATATAAGATTTTGGTCATACCCACCCCCCAATATTACCTGGCAAAACCCCATAGACTTCCACCTCACACAGCGCAAGACCCTTTTTAGTTCCAGGAAGAATCACGTTCACGTAGCGTCCCTCCGTTCGAGGAAAGGTGAAAGAAGCTCCAGCTGAAATACTCGGAACTACAGCACATCTGGAGAGAGTCAAAGAGAGGAAGGAAAACATCAATCGACCACAGTGTGTAGGATCAAATCTTAGAAAAGCCTAAAACATTTTGTAAAACGCTTTTATCTTCAAAGTAACACATATATGTCTGTAGTACAGAACAGAATGCAACAGTAGGGAATCAGTTAATGTCCTTCTGTAGTCAATACTTTCATACTTTTGTTCAGCTTTGACATATTTATCCCCCCTGAGGTCAACCACTGCCTCGCTTTTTTCTCATCAGTGTGAAAGAGACGCAAAATACTCCGGAGATTTTGGTCATACAGATTATAAATCATTCAACAATATTATTTGCAAACACTTACGCCGTCTTTCTCTGTCCCATGTGAGCCACGGAAGAAACCTGTAAACGCCCTCGTCAGCTCCAAACAAGCATCACAATTCATCATTCCTCTGCTTTTCATCGAGTTAGGAAGACATACTGTGAGGAATAAACCTTGGATTTCCCTTTAGAAGTGCCCTGAAGCAGCAGGGAACAACCGAACTGGCAGCGCTGCGACCTTCCTCAGAGAGTCGCACCCCAAAGGTCGCCGAGGAGAAACAATTTCTCAAAATCGTCCCTGCCCCGGAGGAGCCCTCAGAAGCCTGATAGCCTCATTTTTGTGCGACAGGACTTCTTGTCTAAGCTTTATTAGAGATGATGACAGTCCTCAGATCTTGCCTACCTCTTAACTAGCTTAGTTCCTATGACCCTCCTCGAAGGACCGTTGGAAAAAGCAGGCACCTCAGCGCCCTGAAAAAGCGAACCGGCTGAACTGACTGCCGTCTTTAAGGCTCGTTTGGGGACACTGAGACCTTGGTGTCCTGAAACGGCGAACCGACAGGGAAACCGAACTGGCAGTGCTGCGACCCTCCTCAGAGAGTCGCACCCCAAAGGGCGCTGAGGAGAAACGATTTCTCAAAACTGTCCCTACTCCAGAGGGGACCACCCTTAGAAGCCTGACCGCCTCAGCGTCAGGGCTTCTCCTTTGTCCAAGCTTTTTTAGAGATAAAACAGTCCTCAGATCTTGCATATCTCTAACTGGCTAGACTGTTCTGTTTTGCACCTTGTGCTGCGAGGAGCTTTCATTCATTCATTCAAACCTTTATTTAACCAGGATAAGCTTAATAGGCCGAGACTGCTCTCGTCCAGCAGTCTCAGGAACATTGGTGAGGAAGTAACCTCTGGAACACCGCTGAATGGATTATTTCATAGTTTTCTTGAAAGCGGAGCATCCAGAAGAACAGACATATTTATATCTTTATTTTCCCATTATCTTAATATCTGGAAAAACATTATACATATATAATACTGTGGCCACCAGCGGGAACAAACGAACTGGCACCACTGCGACCCTCCTCAGAGAGTCGCTCCTCACACCCACTCCATACCCACCAGGGCTGCCTAATAAAAATGTATTCATTATTTAAGATGGCTGGTGGGTAACGTCGGGGTTAATAAAGATGACACCGACTCGGGAGAGAAAGCTCGCAAGAGTCTCTTTAACCCGAGGCACTGAAATACCATAATACCCAAACATTACTAGACATCTGGGAATTAAACACATAAAATACAAACCCCGACGAGGAGGCTGAGATAGAGTTTTCTTTAATCTAAAAACTCTTCTTTATTTT
Source organism: Hybognathus amarus (assembly GCA_030378365.1). Classification (NCBI taxonomy): domain Eukaryota; kingdom Metazoa; phylum Chordata; class Actinopteri; order Cypriniformes; family Leuciscidae; genus Hybognathus; species Hybognathus amarus. The sequence goes on along the minus strand of JAQIUQ010007440.1, from coordinate 114,545 downwards.
CAATCTCATAATGTTCATCTAGCCAGTAAATTTTTTAACTGGCAAAAGCACAAATAAAACCTCCTTTTAAAAACTCCTCTTTATTCAGCAGAGATATGAGCTGACTTATTCATTGAAAACTCAAACATCTGCCTTTCTCTTAACATTTTTATTTGTTTTGTACTCTTTTCTTTTTAAACAAAACACTAACGACATCAATTCCTCGGAACTGGAAATCGCAGTCACAGTAGATCTGGCATGTGAAAGCTGAGATAGAGCTGAGCCCGTCCCAACCCCCGCTGTCAGATCCGTTTGCGAACCCCGAAATGCGAGTCAACAGAGAGACCCGCGCGGGGGCCGCGAGCCGAACCGTCCTCCTCGGAGAACACCCGGCGGGAGCGGAGCGTCATCGCGGACCGCTTCTCGCAATGCCCACAGTCAGCTCCCTCGAGAACTGACTGCTGGCATGCTCCACTCCCAAACAGCAACATAATAGCTGATGTGTGTCCCCACCGGTGATGTACCGAGGGCAGGGAACCACACACCATCTATAATCTTGCCCTAAATATAGATAGTGATATATATCGGGCTTTAACAAACAACAATAAATAGACAAGGACAGAGTACAGAGATCGCTTGCTGAAGGCTACAGAAGCAGTCGCGGACTCGCGGTCTGATCTCAAGGGTGTTTTATAGTTTCCTGGTCAATGACGTCACTTGACGTCCTATTCTCTCATTGGACTGATTGTGCAGACGCTTCACGACGCATCACGCAGAGTTCCAATCGCGTTCCAATCGCGTTTGAGTGTTTACACTGTAAGGTGATAAATAGGCTATGTTCGTGAATATCGATCTGCTTAAACCTTTTTATGAACCTTTTAATCAGAGACAGTATATTATTATAAAGTATTCTATGTAATTAATGCTATGTCGATTATCTCATGGCCTTTTTATGAACCTTTTTATCACAGACAGTATATTATTATAAAGTATTCTATGTAATTAATGCTATGTCGATTATAATTGCATCTTAAATATATACTTTTTTTATCAGGAAATACCCGAGGTGGCTTGAGAAACACGGATAAACCATATATTAATAAACCAATCAGTGGTTATTTACAAGTCTTTAGTTCACTGCAGTTTTAAGCAGAAAATACTCAGTAATGTTGTCGACTTATGAACACATGTAGTGTCTGCGTAGCCTATTAAAAAACACACATAAACAACATTAAACGCTGGATTTTCACCACAGGGGTCTTTAACTTTCTCACATTTTCACTCCCATGCCACTGCAAATGACATCAATCTCAGACTGAAAATGAACACAACACAGATTTCAGAAACCGATTTGAATGTTTTTTGACACGTTTTCATACTTTTTTTGAGAAGTTTGTTTCTTTATTTGTTCCTTTAGTTGCATCATACAATGGCGATTTATCCATCACATACTCATGGCTATGTTTTACTATCGTGTTCGTGTCAATTGATTTTGTTATGCGGAGGGAAACGTGTTTGAAGACGCGAGAGTGTGTGTGCGCGCGGGGCTGGGCTCTCTCTCTCTCTCTCTCTCTCTCTCTGCTCGCGCAGCTATACGTCATTTCTACTATTACATACCTGACCGATCAAAATAAGCTTTCTTTGGCAGGACAAAAATTTGCTTATGATGTGTTCACACCGAACGCGATAGAGCGTCAAATACGCGTCTATCGCGTCTCAGTTAGATGCTTGAACATTCGCTCGAGTTCAAATTTTTCAACTTGTGCGGAATACATTCACGGCAAACGCGTCGCCCAATTCACGTCATTCTCAACGCCCGGCACGAATGATGCGTTTATTCGCTACTTTACATTGACTTTGTGTAATCTACTAGCACAAATAATACAATTCACGTTCGGTGTAACACACCATTAGGCAGCCGCCAAAATAGCGGACAATCTGATGGGTTTTATTAGATTTAATTTAATGCAATCCAAAACTAAAAAACAGATCCAGCCTCTATTTGAGACTGGCTTTTATTACCCAAACCTGCAGTCACACTAGTTGTGTAAAAGAGACAGGCGTCTATTTGGGACTCGGCTATTATTTGACGTTTTACGATATAATAAAAAAAAATATTCAATAAAAATAAATCCTAAAAAATATCCCATGATGGAACCCTTAAAATGTTGTATATATAAAGCGCTTGATGTAACTCTTTAAGGTTGTATATATATAAACCTTTCTACTAAGAGTGATGAGTAACTGTAACCTGGGATTGTTGTTGCCGTTGTTTTCCAGGGAGTTTCCGATGCGAATCTCCGCTGCGGTGATTCGTTCAGCAAAGTTATCTATTCTGTTGATGATGGTCACTTGACTAATGTAGTAATAATCCAGCAGGTCCACCCTCCACCATGGATTAGTCTGCTCATTTGTCTGGCTACAAAATGAGGCTTCGCCTGGGACAAGTTTGATTCCATCGATCGCACGTTCAGCAATCCAGTACTGAAATATAGATGACTGAACAGTATTTCCAGTTAAGCGCACATTATCTGGGAAGAGAAATGGACTGCATGTTAGGGCATATTTTAAACTTACAATAGCAGTCAAAAGTTTTGAGTAAATCAGTTTTTTTTCTTAAATACAGTCAAACCACACGATCCTTCAAGATATTCGAATATGCTTTTTTTTATTTGATGCTCAAGAAAACATTTATGATTAATATTATTTATGTTAAAAACAGTTGTGCTGCTTCAGATTTGGAAACCATATATATATATATATATATATATATATATATATATATATATATATATGTGTATATATATATATATATATATATATATATATATATTTATCAGATTATATTTATATGCATATCATGTGTCATTGGTGAATATAAAGTTCAAAAGAAAAGCATTTATTTGAAACTGAAATCTTTCATAATATACATTGTTACTGCCCCTGATTTTAACCAATGCAATGCATCTTTCATGCATTTTATTTATTTTATTTATTTATCCTTTATTTAACCAGGTACAAAGTAAAAGTAAAATAAAGAAATTCACTTGCAAAACATTTTGAAAAAGACATTTAAGAGTATTCAGTGGTGACAAGTTTAAGTTTAATTATATTTTTTGTAGGCCAAGAAAAAGCAAATTTGCCAGATTCTGGGGATACCTTTGGAACTTGTAACCAAATGTCTGATGGATATCTAGTACAATAAATATTTGTATAAAAAGTTATGAGATTTTAGATATGAGTGCAATTTACATAAAAGTGCTTTAGCAATGAGCATCTGCATTTGCAATTTCCTCCTATGATGAAAATATGTCCATGCCAATGATTCAAATAATAAACAGAAATGAGTATGTTGATTGCACCACAAACAAAGCGCAACGCTGCATGATAGAGTCCACTTTCCTTAATAAAGACCAAGCCGCATGCATATAAACAAGGTCACCATAATCAATAACAGATAAAAAAGTATGCTCCATGCCTTCTGAAAACATGATCGCGCACAGCTAACCGTGTGCCATTGAATGTGTCATTCATCGATGATAAAACTTTAGAGTACAGTTAAGAACACTTCAACACCAAACGTAAACAATTGCTTAAAAACAGAATTATATGTACATTCTGTATTCTGCACGTATCAGTGTTTCCACAAAATACGAACTGTTTCCAACATTTACAATAATCAGAAACATTTCTTTGAGCAGCAAAACCAGCATATTATAAAGACTTCGGAAGGATCATGTTACACTGAAGACTGAAGTAATGATGCTGAAAATTTAGCTTCGATCACAGGAATACATCATTTGACTATATATTCAGATAGAAAACAGCTGTTTTACATTGTAATATGGGACTGTTTTTACTGTATTTTTCATCAAATAAAGACAGCCTTGGAAAATAATCTTAATTATTCCATACTTTTATAAATTGTATATTTTATTACCTGTTCCATAGACTCTCACTTCACACAGAGTGAGATTCTTTGAATCTCCAGGAAGGACCACGTTCACATAAAGGCCTTCCATTTCACCGCACGAGTAAGTGACGGATTGACCTGCTGGAATCCCAGAGATTGTTGCACATCTAGAGAGAATTTGAAACATTATTTACTTGAACTAAATGAACTAAAGCAATATCAAGAGTCTCATTCTCTTTTTAAAATCATTTAAAAGAGGTCATATAACGCTTTTTTATATCTTCATCTTTCTTTAGTGTAAAAATCAGTGTCACTGTTTCTGAGCTCATTGAAATGCCTCCATTGTGGTCTTGGGTTTTCTTCTGAGAATGAACACATCTCAAAATTTCAAAATAAATAAATAAATAAATAAATAAAGTGCATAACAGCTTTTAAAAAAATATTGCGCGTTCATGTCATCATTTTGGAGTATCATTAACATTTTGATTTAGTGTTTTGAAGTAAATGCAATTTTTTCTTATCAAGAACGTTACATGGGATTGTCGTTGCCGTTGTTGTCCGAGGAGTTTCCGATGCGAATCTCGGCTCCGGTGATCTGTTCTGGACAGCAGTCGATCCGATTAGTGACGACCACTTTTGTAATGTTTTTCAAGTCCATTAGATCCAGCCTCCACCACGGAGTTGTCTCGGTGTTGGTGTGGGTGCAGGACTTATCCAAATTATCAATCGCAGCATTAGAACTGCGGTAAAATGTGGATGACTGTACAGCTCTTCCCTTGATTGCAATATTCTCTAAAAAGGGTTAAGAAAATCAAAAAATAAAACAAACATTTTATTTTATTTAATATTTCACCTGCAGTATAAATGGGCTATGACACAGCATCATAGTATAATCAGAACATGACTTTCTCAGTAATCTACACTTAACTGGTTTCATCCAAGAACATGCTCTTTCATTTAAATATTAAAAAAAACAGTTAAATATTAAACATTAAATATAATAAAAACAGTTACCTTGCAAGTTATCTGTCCAGGCATGAATGGCAACGGTGCCTGTTTGCCAAAATAAATAGCAAATGGTTATACATCTGGAATAATTTCATGGTAAAACATTGAAAATGTACCTCACCGTTTTAAGCAAAGGTTTAGAGTGAAAGCCGTTTTATTTATTTCTCTCAAATTCTGATTTGCTGTTCTCTGTTTTAATGTCCGGTCTAGACACAGTGTTATGAAATAGCAGAGCCCGGACGCATTCTCTGTGTTCTTCCTGTAAATCATCTGGCACAGTGAATCCAGGTTGTAAAAGGTGGGAAATTTAAATCTATAGTGTGGATGTCAAAATTACATCACTTAACAATTAGTTAATAATGATGTGCCTCAACAAGTAAAGTCATAACATAATGATACCTTTGCAAATCATTAGCTAATGATTCATTAAAGCAGACAACTGGAAGTTGAAGTGCCTAGCGTTGACTAATTGTGGTAATCAACACATTCATTTACACTATTAGTAAAATATGTTATTAAGGAATTAATACACAATGACACATTGAATAAATAGCAATTAATGTATTACTTAATCTAGTAATCATGACTCTTCATGAGTTGCTGATGCAGTATTAATTAATGTTTTAGTTCTTCATGAGTCACACATTAACTCATGATTATCTCTGCATTAGTTAAACATGAATTAATGCACTAGTGAACCTGTATTGTAAAATGTTACCCATTATAGTCATTATGGCCTTTATCGAAATGTTTTTTGAGGAGGTAGGGTGGCATAGCCTAAGCTTTTGTCCTTAATGGCATTTTTTCCCCTTACATTACTTTTATTTATAAGTAGTTTTGAAACAAGTACTTTTACACTTTTACTTGAATAAAAAGTTTTGAGTTTTGACACGTCTGTCCTCAACAAAAGCACATTTAGTGCATCTGTGATTAATAAATCACCATATTATTGCTGAAAGCCAAACCTATGCAGTTGAGATTACGGATTAAGCTAATGCAAATTAATCATTTGCTTAAAACGTATTTGAAAAAGAGATGCATTTACATATCAAACAACAGTGGCACAACCAACATTGATATCGAAAAACAGAGAATCAATTATTATGTGGAGTTGTTAGTGTGACATACATTTTTAATCACTCATACAACAGCATAATTAGTTGCTCATTTTAGACATGGTTAGTTGCAAGTGGTTAGCACTCTGGATCAAACTTCTTGTTAGTTGTCCATTTGAGAGAAGACTTGGTCCCCTTTATATTAAGTGGATTTAATTGAAATGAATTTTTTGATACACCTTCAAATTATTGTTTACATGCATGTTTTTACATTGTACTTACAAAATACCTGCATGTATTTACAGCTATAACTAATGTATGTAATTAATAACACTGTTCACCCATCACTTAAATCTACCCATACCACCACACCTGTCCTAAACTTACCTGTAACACACCTCAATAACAGCAAGTGTTTTACAATACAACATCAACACAATAAGTACATTGTACTTATTTTTCGGTGTAAGAACATGGTACTTAAAGCCACTTAATATAAAGTGGGACAGAAGACTTATTTCAAAGTAAACATCAGCTATTATTTTGTACAAAAGTAGGGAGCGATCCTTACCCGAGAAGTAAAAACAAGTGTCTGAGCATCCACATCTCTTCAGGAGGACCATAAACCGATACGAAGATCACATAAAATAAAAGAGAGGATGATTACTGGTCTATATTTCCATCATGCATGATCTAGAAAGAACATGACCTACCTTTGTTTACTCTTTTCAGTGTTTTGCTGGCTTAATTGGTTGGAGATGATGTTTTTCTTGACGACCTCTCTCTTCGACTCTCCTCACCCATTTTTATTTTTATCTTGTCTTCTTTAAACCCCACCCCTTAAATCCTTGCTGCTTTGATTGGTTGTTGGTGGGTTTTGTTTACATTTTGTGTTTAAATTAGGGCTGTTAAGCAATTCATTTTATTATCCAATTAATTACATGATGTGTATTAATCACACATCAATTTTGTCGAGAAATTACCAAAAGTCTTTATTTTGTTAATTCAATTAAATTTATTTGTGTAGTGCCTTTCACAATTCATAATGTTTCAAAGCAGCTTTACAGAAATTGCTTCATTGAGTGATCTGTTATGAGAGGTGACTGTGTCCAAGTTATGTATTTCATAAATGGTCTTATACAAATCAAACATTAAGCTAACAATGTATTAATTTAAGGCAGAAACAGCTAAACTGAGTGAGGCGGAACCAGGGTGAATGGGGTATCCGACGAAACAGAGAGTCTGACGGGACCAGGGCGGCATCCAAGGGCCAGAAGCTCAAGGTGGAGCTGCTGTCTCGCGGAGACGGGGGCTTGGCAAACTGGGGCCGTGACGGAGGGAGCGAGGATGATAGGGAAGCCGGAGGGAAGGAGATGCCTGGTGGAGCTGAATGGGTTGAAGGTTTGAGGTGTAGCCGGAGACCTGGAAGTCCGGGCTGGAGGCAGACCCTCAACTGACTGAGGCTGATCCAGAGGGACGAGGGAGCCCGGAGGAGTCCCAGGGCTGGCAGATCATGGTGGCGTCAAGGGAGTGCGGAGCTGACGGGCTGACAAGCAGAGGCCTGACTCAACCTCAGAGTGTGAACTGGGGGACGGGAAGTCTGAGGCAGAGCCGTTTGGCTGACTAGCAGAGGTGGAGACAGGCCTGACCTGGAGCTGGGGACTCAACCTCAAGTCGAACTGGTGGATCGGAAGCCCGAGGCGGAGCCGAAGATCCAGTAGCGGGGGCAGAACCAGGAAGTCCGGCAGGAGAGGAAGATTTCGGGGTGGGGCCGGCGTGGTAGGCAAAGTCTTCCTGGAAGTCTTCCCTCAAAGTCTCGAGGGTGAATGAATGAATGAGGCATTTTATATAGCGCTTTCTTATGTACTACTGTACACCCAATGCACTTTACAATCATGTCAGAGGATCTCTTCAACCACCACCAGTGTGCAGCGTCCACTTGGATGATGCGACGGCAGCCACAGTACAACGGCACCAATGTGCTCACCACACACCAGAGTATCAGAGTGATAGAGCAAATTCAATTCATGGGGATATTTAGGTGGCCAGGTTTTGCGAGGGCCATTGGATGAAATTTGGCCAGGACACCTCTACTTTTCACGAGAAGTGCAATGAGATTTTTAATGACCAAAGAGAGTCAGGACCTCACTTCAATGTCGCATCTGAAGGGTAGTGCTTGCTTAAAGTATAGTGCTCCCATCATTATATGCGGCGTTAGGACCCACATAGACAACAGGGTGAGCACCGCCTCACTAACACCTCTTCCAGCAGTAACCAGCTCTTCCAAGGAGGTCTCCCATCCAGGCAGGGCCGGCGATTGCTATAGCGCGAACTCAGGCGGTTGCCTCAGGCGCCAAATGTGTTGGGGCGCCGTGGGCGCGACGCTCTAACCGTCGCCCTTGACCTACTTCACATTCTCTGCTACTTCCCAGTAATCGAGAAATCACAGAGTTAGAATGAAAAAAAAGAAAAATGTTTATTAAACATGGTCATCCTAAGGCGCCCCTCAGCCACACGTTTAATTACTTAATTAATGATTATTAGATTGAATTGATGATTATTGTCGATCTTTTCAGGGGGGTTGCGTTACGTTGGGCAAGTGCTCAGCTGCTGTCACGTTGATTGGAAATGAAGCGGTATAAATAAGACCCTCTGGTCCACAGGGACAAACACAGAGAAAGCAACACAATAAAAAGAAAGTCCAGTATAAAGGTAAGCCTTCTCATCTCAGCCATTAAAGTGTCAAACGCAATAAATCAGGCGTAGCAGCCTACTTGAGATTCCCGGTGACCGAACGTGCTTTTTGGGCAAGACATCTCATAGCCTACTTTTATTTATTTTTTTGTCTTAACGGCCCATAAAACTCGTACATCGGCAGCCCATTCGTTTTGTTTTGCTTAATTGCCGACGTTGAGTAGAAGTATAGAAATTTGTACAAAACTAATTATGAAAGTTTCTTTTTCATTGCATTTGTTTTACAATATAGCCTATTATGTTGAAGTGTAGCCTAATGTAGACAGAAACTGTAACTAAAAGACGTTTTAATTTTTCTTTGTTCAATTTGCACACTGAATTGCACCAGATTGATGAATTTAACATTTAAATTTGATTTAAAAATGAATTAAACATTAAAATGCTCAACAGTTGGGACTCCAAAACCCCCTTATAGTTGTAGCAGCCAGGTAATAATTGTAATTTATCTACAACAAGTTACATTACACAGATAAAACAATGCAGCTATGTAGGATGATAGAAATATCCTTGAACGTTATTTGTAGCATTTGTACGAACAATTTATTACAGATCCTTCAACTTGTTGAAGTTTTGGAGTGATTATAAGAGTATTTTTGTTAAGTTTAATAAATACTCATCATCAGTTTTGGGCATAATTCTTAAAAAAATAATTAGTTACAGTTACTTCTCACAAATTCTCACAGAGTTAGTAACTGAATTAAATCATTATAAAAGTAACTAATTACCAGGGAAAGTACCTATTGTGTTAAAAAAGTTAAAATAGGCCTAATTTGGATGCACCCAATATTAAATATGTTAAATTAATTAAATGGATTGGACACTATAGAATAAATTATTATTATAAAACATTGTACACTTATCTACACTATTGTAATGTTGCTGTGGGACAATGTGGGTGACACCAATAAAATGCAATATATTATTTTAAAAATTATCATTACTATAGTAGAACAATACATAACATACATACTGTACATAATACACAATTTTAGGTTTAGAATTTTTAATATTTGATATTGCACAGACCACAACTGGCCAACAAATAAGTCGGAAAAAAAATTATGCTTAAATGTACCAAAAATAAAATGGAGGGGGGGGGGGCGCTAAAATCAATCTCGCCTAGGGCAACCAAAGGGATAGAACCGGCCCTGCATCCAGGTACTAACCAGACTCAACCTTAGCTTCAATGGGCAACTTGTCTTGGGCTACAGGATGATATGGTTGGCATTCAGGGTGGGGACTCTGGATTCCCGGTCCACAGATCTATCAGGCAGTCCACAGATCTATCTATACAATAAAAACCCATGTTTTGCCCTCATGCTTCGTCAGGGAGTCAGTCCTGCTCTGGATCATGTTCTTAATTAATCTGCATGAAATGTAAGGGGGAGGGTGGGGTAAGCATTAATAACTTCAACACCTTTTTTTCTTTTTCTTTTTTTGCACAAAAAGTACTAGAATGTCAAAAAAACAAAATTCAAAGCATTTTGAATGGATGACATAATTCCTGTCAAATCTCTTGGAGAACTTAAGCGAAATTGGACAAAATGTCCCATCGTTCAGGATACTTATGCAAATGTGGAGAAGCATTAGTCTCTTGGCCCATTTCAGATGCAAAAGGTGTTCATTTGTAAAGCAAACACTGTCGTGACTGATACCATTGAAATTCTTTAAAGCACTATGACATTTAGTCCTTTTTTGTTTGATTTGGCACAGATGTCATGCCTGAGGTGATTTATGTTGGAAAAGTCACGGACATCAATTGCAATCGCATTTGGCGCTGCTAGTTAAACACTGTTTGCAGATTTAAGGTTTAATTTTGTTGAAAATCTAAAAACTTACTCAGGGAGAGCAACACAACAACCTCAGCCACAGGTGCAAGCAGTTTCATTCATTAAGATTTCTGATTTTTTTTAACAGTAGTCATGTGATCAACATCCCTTTGAAGCGTTAAACATTCATTAAAGGAGAACTCCGGCGAACAATGAACCTTTGGTCTAATTAAACATTTTGGTACCTAGTCAATCGTTCTCTGAGATTTGTTTTCATGATAATCGAACGTAAAGAGTTTTATCTCTAAAAACTGTTTAGCGTATAATGCTACTGGGGGCATTGACTAAGTAAAAAGTAATCGCTAGTTTATCCCACTAACAAGGCTCAAAATAGCCCCACACCAACGCAGTAACATAATGAGGTTCCATACACGCAAAACAAAGCATTGAGAACTTTGTAAGTGTACAGACCGTTTAATAAGAAGATACGTTATAAAGACAGTTGACTTTGTGTATACAGGCAAGAGCCATCAAATAGTCTCGATACACTGATGATACATGATACACTCTAAACAGTGCTGGGTAGTTTTAACCCAAATTTTGGCCAATATGGACAAACTCAAATGTTGGGTTAAAAATGTAATTTAAAATCTTCAACTTTCACTTTCAACTGTGCATTTTTTATTACATTTTTAACCCAACACTTGGGTTTGTCCATATTTGACCCAAATTTGGGTGCTGGTGCCTGTGCTCTCGGTCAAGGAGCCCGGACTGGCTCAAGCTGGGCGGACTGCTGGTGCCTGTTCACTCGGTCAGAGGAGCCCGGACTGGCTCGAGCTGAGGCGGACTGCTGGTGCTGAGGTGGACTGCTGGTGCCTGTTCACTCGGTCGAGGAGCCCGGACTGTCTCGAGCTGGGCGGACTGCTGGTGCCTGTGCTCTCGGTTCGAGGAGCCCGGACTGGCTCGAGCTGGGCGGACTGCTGGTGCCTGTGCTCTCGGTTCGAGGAGCCCGGACTGGCTCGAGCTGTGCGGAATGCTGGTGCCTGTGCTCTCGGTCCGAGAAGCCCGGACTGGCTCGAGCTGAGGCGGACTGCTGGTGCCTGTGCTCTGGTCGAGGAGCCCGGACTGGCTCGAGCTGGGCGGACTGCTGGTGCCTGTGCTCTCGGTCGAGGAGCCCGGACTGGCTCGAGCTGTGCGGAATGCTGGTGCCTGTGCTCTCGACCGAGAAGCCCGGACTGGCTCGAGCTGAGGCGGACTGCTGGTGCCTGTGCTCTCGGTCGAGGAGCCCGGACTGGCTCGAGCTGAGGCGGACTGCTGGTGCCTGTGCTCTCGGTCGAGGAGCCCGGACTGGCTCGAGCTGGGCGGACTGCTGGTGCCTGTGCTCTCGGTCGAGGAGCCCGGACTGGCTCGAGCTGAGGCGGACTGCTGGTGCCTGTGCTCTCGGTCGAGGAGCCCGGACTGGCTCGAGCTGGGCGGACTGCTGGTGCCTGAGCTCTCGGTCGAGGAGCCCAGACTGTCTCGAGCTGAGGCGGACTGCTGGTGCCTGTGCTCTCGGTCGAGGAGCCCGGACTGGCTCGAGCTGAGGCGGACTGCTAGTGCCTGTGCTCTTCATCGAGGAGCCCGGACTGGCTCGAGCTGAGGCAGACTGCTGGTGCCTGTGCTCTCGGTCGAGGAGCCCGGACTGGCTCGAGCTGAGGCGGACTGCTGGTGCCTGTGCTCTCGGTCGAGGAGCCCGGACTGGCTCGAGCTGAGGCGGACTGCTGGTGCCTGTGCTCTCGGTCAAGGAGCCCGGACTGGCTCGAGCTGGGCGGAATGCTGGTGCCTGTGCTCTCGGTCGAGGAGCCCGGACTGGCTCGAGCTGAGGCGGACTGCTGGTGCCTGTTCTCTCGGTCGAGGAGCCCGGACTGGCTCAAGCTGGGCGGACTGCTGTGCATGTGCTCTCGGTCGAGTAGCCAGGACTTGCTCGAGCTGAGGCAGACTGCTGGTGCCTGTGCTCTCGGTGTGCACTACGAACACAGATAGAGTCCGTCTGCTGCAGAGAATTTCAACGATGGCAATGTCTACTGAACGAAATCTCAGAATTAGACGAGCACACGGACGTTTGTGTTGTGATGTGAACCATACTAGTTTCGCCTGACTGAACATCCAGGAATCATGCAGTAATTCACCATATAGAAAGAAATACAAACAAGAAGTAATTCACTAATGAGTTTGCCAATGTAACGTTAACAGGAGTTTGTTGTTGTAGGAAGTAGGAGGCAGGAACCGGCAAACAATTAAACATTTTAATAGTAAAATGAACAGATACAAAACAAAAGTATAAAACGGCAGCCCCTCGTTGACAACTGATGTAACGTTACTCACAACAGAAACAAAACACAACATAAAATCAGGCCTGTATCTCTCTCGATCTGCCGTCGTTGCTCCTCATTTTATGCTTCCGCTCCTCTGCGAGAGATGTGAGACCGGTGTGTCTCACAGGTCTTTCATTATCACTCGCGCCGTCCTCTTACATCCCTCGCCCTCAATCGTCCTGCTCACTACAGCTAATTAACTAGAAATTTTGTGTGAAATGAATTTCAAACTATGGTGCCAGCCAACATTAGCCTTGACGAAAGAGTGATTTCTCCGTTGTTTGCGCTGTTCTGGATTAGTGGGAGTGGCTTGCGGAGCTGTGCAATGTGGTGCATTGAGGGAGTTGTTGTCTTACAAATTATTTTCTGTCTTTTCTCGGTCAAGAGGGCGCCAAATTAAAAAAAATATTTTACATTTCGACTACATTGAAATGGGTGAAATGCTCCTTTAATTACTGCCCTGCCCTGCAGAGTCTACCAACTCTCATGAAAAACACCTGAACAAGCGAGTCGTTGTCTTCAGAGTTACTTGAAAAATGCAGTGAGGTGAGTTTGATCGGGGTGTGAGATAACCTTTCCCGACAGTGGATTATAGAGCATTATAATAATAATAAACTTTATTTTATATATCACCTTTAAAGGTTTATCTCAAAGCGCTTTACAGAGACATACAAAAATAAAAATATAAACTAAAGAGTCATACAATCCAAAATCATTTGAAAGACATGGTGGAAAAAAATGATTATAATTCACATCATTTCAAGAAAAATTATGTGAATTATAATCATAATTCACCAGAAAGCCAGAAAAAAATTAATTACTAAAAACAAATCAACATTTGCACAATATTTTTAATTTTTTCGAGTGTCACCTGTAGGTTTTTACCAAGTTTATAAAACCCTCCCTACGAAAACATTAAGAGGGATGGCAAGAAATTCAAATAGTGTTAATACCATCTTTAAAATGAATGGAATATTCCTATAAGGTAAAATAGTTTTATCACGGCACAATATGGTGACCCATCACAGTACTAAATTAAGGAATCATGTATGTTTGGCCTAGTCTTGTTCATGGTTTTTGATCATGATAGCATATCACACACTTGTATTAAAGTGCAAAAATTAGTGGCAAAATTCTGTAGAGGCTTTTACCAACAATATGGGACGTGTTTCTCCATTTCTGTTTAGTCTATTTAGTTTACTACCCTAACTGTTTGCATTCAGCATTGTTCTTTCCTGCTGTCATCGCTGACACATTTTTGGCTGTTGGTATACCTGGTTAATAAACACTGATATAGCAATTTTGTTTACTTGAACATGTAAATCACTTTATTAAATATAATTATTTATTTTCTTCAAAAAAATATAGCGTGACTTAATTTAATCAATGTTTTGAGGCAGCAGTACATTACAAAACATTTCATTGCAAAATAAATTAAAGACATTTAAAAATAATCCTCTTAGATATTGCTAGACATTTCAGCTACTTGGTGGCTTCACATGTGCGCCATTACATTAACAGATGATTATCAGCTCGATATGTGCAGGAGCTTGATTTAGTATCAGTACATTTTCAAAATACAAACATGGACTCTCACAAAAACACACACTCATGCACACACTCTTTCTCACACAGATTAAATAAATGATGTATTTCCTTCTTCCCCATGTTTTCAGATCCTTGCTTCATATTTCCAGAGTCACAATATTGCACAAGTATAAATGTGCTGAATTGCATATACTTTAGTGTTGGGTTCATCAAGCAATCAGTGCTCATCGACCAGTTTAGGAAAGCTAAAGCACGCGTCCTGGCAGAGTCCTTACAACAGGAGGACTGCAAGGATCCCTGAGAGAACTATTAGAGCAGCTGAAAAAGACAAGAAAAAGAGAATAAATAAATACAGATTACACATATTCTAATCTCAATCTCTCAAAAATATGCTTAAAACTGAGAAATGTTTCCTTTGAGTTTTCCGTGCACAGACGACAACCTTCTCAAAACGATCCCCATTCACACGGATCCACAAAACGAATATAAACCCGTGTATTCTGCTGGCAGGCCATTAGGTGGCGATGAAACACTATAGACTGAACACGTAATATGCAAATGCATGACGTCATCAGTTTCAGAGACACGAAGACCGTTTTCAAAAACGTGCATTTTGACAACATGACATCATGACATTAGCGTAAACATACACGTCACTTTCAAGTCAAGTGGCGTGTTATCTATACGCATACAGCTATCCGCGTGTATGCGTGTAGGTATACGCTGTTAAATATCCAAATGATTCCGCGTGTATGTACACGCTGTTAAATGTCCGGGTGATTCTGCGTGTATGTACACGTCGTTAAATGTCAGAGCGAAATGAAGCAAAATGTAGATCTACATCTGGGGAGCGATATTTTTTTCCTAGGATGGTAGGGGAAGACTCATAAATGGTATTAACCCCAGGGACAGGTAGGTTTAGGGACGGGGTTGGGGTAGGTCATATATTTATACAGTAATGTAACGTTATGTCAATGGCGTTCATAAAAAAGCGATTATGCGTGTTGACAGCGCGCCCAAAATGGAAATACGAATTGGCGTGTCATACATGCGCCATTTCATGAGATCAGTCTGATTTTGAAAACTTTACGTTTTCAGGCACCCAAAACGCCAGTGTCGTGTAAACAAAAGGCCAAAACGCTTAAAAAGTTTAACTTTCTAGTTGAAACCGGTGTTGTGCAAACAGCGCCTAAATTAATATGAATTTAGCATTTAAAGAGTTTGTGTTACTCTCTTCAAGTGCTCACCGTGGGTGGAGCTTGACCTAGTTATGTTTAGGGATAGGGAGTGGCTGATCATTCAAGCTCCACCCATTATATCCAAAGGGGCGGGCCTAGCTGACAAGCTCCACCTATCAGCTCTGAAGTGAGTAGCCTCTGATGTGGTCAGTATCAAGTTCTTACCTTGAGATACTGCATGCTGCAGTGTGACGCTCCCTCCTGTAGTAGGTTTTATTGTAGTGGTTGTAATAGTAGAAGCCGTGGTAGCATTAGAGTCTGTATTTGTAGTGGGTGTTGTTATTCCAACATCTGAGCTGTTCTTGTTGCTCAGATCAACTGCCTCATTTGTAACCATTCGTGTGATGGGAGACCCCAAAGTGCCTGAGGAAATGGAAATGAAGAAAATGTGAAAATTTTGTCACTAATTGCATTCTCTTTCAGTTTTTCAATTATAGCGTCGCTCTCACCGTTTGTAAAGTTGCCAGTGAAGAAGAAGAGAAAAGCGGTTGCGTTAGCCGCACGGGTGTTGCTCTTGAGACCTGCGGCTATGAAAATGCACTGAATCTTTGTTTTCTTCACAGAGCCACGGAAAGATCCAGGACTGAACTGCAAGACAAAAAAATGGTAGAATTAGTAAAAATGTATTTCTACAATGTAGGGTTCAAAGTGAGTTGAGTTCCCCTCCACCTCAAAGCATCCAACTCCACTCTGATTATCTCTTTTTTGCTTACTGCTGTCTAATACATTTGCACCTATACTGTTTTACTGTATTGTTATTTCAGAGTGCTTCCCTGTTGTTGTTTATTGCCATGTAATTTACAGCCAAGAATCATCGGTAACGCATCCAGTTACCCATGCAAATACTATGTAGCCTACTTATTTTAGTAACTACAATTACTGGGTAATAACTAGTACTAACCCTGAACCTACCCCTAAACCTACCCCTGTTCCATGTACTTACCTTAGCAGTACTTTCTAGGTAAGTACACTGTAAGTACGCTCAGGGGCGGCCTTAACTATGTTTCAACCGTTTCAATTGAAAGCCCCAACAGACCGGCAATATATCCCATTCATATTCTCCATTGGATTTCAAATGTAGGCGCGCGGCAAGGGAATTGAAGCAATGCGCTCATTTTTTCCAGGCGCAGCGAGATGAAAAAAAAGCGCTAATTTTCAGAATGCCGCAGCACGCCGCATGTGACAAGAAACAGCTTCACCCTTTCCGTAACAACATTGAAAGCTCAGTCAACATGAAGGATGAGGGTGCACCCAAACACAACAGGTGTTTTTCTCTTCTCTGTAAATAAATCTTGCAGTACATTGTGGAGAGCGCAGTGAATGGTTGCATAGCAACAATAGACGCCATGGAAAAATCGGACCGAATTTTACTATTAATAAGGATAAGCGGTAACACTTTACAATAAGGTTCGTTAGTTAACATTAGTTAACTACATTAGGTAATATGAACTAATAATGAATAGCACATATACAGCATTTGTTAATCTTTGTTAATGTTATTTTCAACATTTACTAATACTTGATTAAAATCTTGTTAACATTAGTTAATGCACCGTGAACTAACATGAACAAACAATGAACAGTTGTATTTTCATGAACTAACATTAACAAATATGAGCAAATGCAGTAACACATGTATTGCTCATGGTTTGATCATGTTAGTAAATACATTAACTAATGTTAACTAATGAACCTTATTGTAAAGTGTTACCGGATAAGCTAATGTGCATGGTAAATGTCAGTCTTTTTTGTATAAATTTTTTTTTTTATAATTCTGTTATTGTCATTTAAGGCTTAACTATTTTAGGTCTAAAAAAAAGTTTGGATAGCTGTTAGAGTTATGAGACATTATTTAAGTATTGTATTACATGAGTAGCTCTCGGCCACTTTCATTTTTAAAAAGTAGCTCAAATGAAAAAAGGTTGGAGACCCCAAGGTAGATTGACCACGAGCTGTGGGGTTGTGAAATTAAAGTTTCTGCTTCTATAAAAGCTAAGCTACGAAATCAACCTTGTTATTTGCAAAACACTGACATCTCTGATTGGTCAAACTCGCGGTTACCATGGCGACGTTTAACACCCTGGAAATCCAACGTAAAATGCTGTATAATTGTTTATAGTTTTAATCAAATAAGGTTGGATTTATTTTCTTTAAACCTTATTTTATTATAAACAATGTTTATTTCTATGTTGAGCTGCCTGTTCATGAAGCTAAAAGTGCATGTGATAAAATGATATACCAATGATGCAGGAATCTTTGCTTTTTCTGCACTATTATGTTTGTTTTATGTGGGTAGGGCCCCATATTAGTTATTGAAACGGGCCCCCAGATGCTTAAGGCCGCCACTGAGTACGCTGTAAGTACTGCACTGTAAAAGGACGTGTTACCGAATCATCTTTGCAAACCTTGACGGAGCATTTCAGAGAAAGCTCTGTGAAAGAAGCCTTACTGTGTCATCCTGAGTCAGGATGCCGTTGTTCAGTGTGGAACGGATGAACTTCGCTACACCATTGTTGTTGGCGCAAGAATAGACGGTGTCACCATCACCCTATGAGAAGCAAAGGTAAATAAGTTTTTTATTCAAAGAATAAAACATGAGAAATAAATACAGTCTTTTACAGACCTCCTTCTTGTCTTGAGACAAGCCAACTGCAATGTACCCATTCGACTCCCCGCTGATCTCGAAAGTGAGATTGTTTGGGTCTCCGTCCACCCCTCTTGTGGAGGCGAAAATGCAGCTATTGTCAGTAGATGGTTCACAGCTGGCTGGAGTGGAGAAACATGCCCTGTCCTTTCTACAGTTCTCACTGGTGACCACATCCTGCAATGTTAAGATCACACAAGCCATGAAACCCACTGCTATTTTTTAATCTGCTGAGAATGTTTAAATGCCTAAAATCTAAAGTAAACTCAAGAGTTTAACTTAAAAAATTAATTATTATAGCAATGTACCATCACACAATACTGTAGTCAGTACATTATTGACTTTGCTAACACTAAACCTAAATAGATAATCTTAATCAAGAAAAATATAACTGGCTCTCCAGTCTGTTCACACTTACAATTGTTGTACCAGTATTTGCTGTAACAGTAGATCCAGTGATGTTTGGTGTTGCTGTAACAGTAGATCCAGTGATGTTTGGTGCTGCTGTAACGTTAGATGCAGTGATGTTTGGTGCTGCTGTAACGTTAGATGCAGTGATGTTTGGTGCTGCTGTAACGTTAGATGCAGTGATGTTTGGTGCTGCTGTAACGTTAGATGCAGTGATGTTTGGTGCTGCTGTAACGTTAGATGCAGTGTTGTTTGGTGTTACAGTATTGTTAGATGCAGTGTTGTTTGGTGTTGCTGTAACATTAGATGGAGTGATGTTTGGTGATGCTGTAATGTTAGATGCAGTGATGTTTGGTGTTGCTGTAACATTAGATGGAGTGATGTTTGGTGCTGCTGTAACGTTAGATGCAGTGATGTTTGGTGCTGCTGTAACTTTAGATGCAGTGATGTTTGGTGCTGCTGTAACGTTAGATGCAGTGATGTTTGGTCTTGCTGTAACGTTAGATGCAGTGATGTTTGGTGCTGCTGTAACGTTAGATGCAGTGATGTTTGGTGCTGCTGTAACGTTAGATGCAGTGATGTTTGGTGCTGCTGTAACGTTAGATGCAGTGATGTTTGGTGCTGCTGTAACGTTAGATGCAGTGATGTTTGGTCTTGCTGTAACGTTAGATGCAGTGATGTTTGGTGCTGCTGTAACGTTAGATGCAGTGATGTTTGGTGCTGCTGTAACGTTAGATGCAGTGATGTTTGGTGCTGCTGTAACGTTAGATGCAGTGATGTTTGGTGCTGCTGTAACGTTAGATGCAGTGATGTTTGGTCTTGCTGTAATGTTAGATGCAGTGTTGTTTGGTGCTGCTGTAATGTTAGATGCAGTGATGTTTGGTGCTGCTGTAACGTTAGATGCAGTGATGTTTGGTCTTGCTGTAATGTTAGATGCAGTGATGTTTGGTGCTGCTGTAACGTTAGATGCAGTGATGTTTGGTGTTGCTGTAACGTTAGATGCAGTGATGTTTGGTGCTGCTGTAACGTTAGATGCAGTGATGTTTGGTGTTGCTGTAACGTTAGATGCAGTGATGTTTGGTGCTGCTGTAACGTTAGATGCAGTGATGTTTGGTGTTGCTGTAACGTTAGATGCAGTGATGTTTGGTGTTGCTGTAACGTTAGATGCAGTGATGTTTGGTGCTGCTGTAACGTTAGATGCAGTGATGTTTGGTGCTGCTGTAACGTTAGATGCAGTGATGTTTGGTGTTGCTGTAACGTTAGATGCAGTGATGTTTGGTGCTGCTGTAACGTTAGATGCAGTGATGTTTGGTGCTGCTGTAACGTTAGATGCAGTGATGTTTGGTGTTGCTGTAACGTTAGATGCAGTGATGTTTGGTGTTGCTGTAACGTTAGATGCAGTGATGTTTGGTGCTGCTGTAACGTTAGATGCAGTGATGTTTGGTGTTGCTGTAACGTTAGATGCAGTGATGTTTGGTGTTGCTGTAACGTTAGATGCAGTGATGTTTGGTGCTGCTGTAACGTTAGATGCAGTGATGTTTGGTGCTGCTGTAACGTTAGATGCAGTGATGTTTGGTGTTGCTGTAACGTTAGATGCAGTGATGTTTGGTGCTGCTGTAACGTTAGATGCAGTGATGTTTGGTGTTGCTGTAACGTTAGATGCAGTGATGTTTGGTGTTGCTGTAACGTTAGATGCAGTGATGTTTGGTGCTGCTGTAACGTTAGATGCAGTGATGTTTGGTGTTGCTGTAACGTTAGATGCAGTGATGTTTGGTGTTGCTGTAACGTTAGATGCAGTGATGTTTGGTGTTGCTGTAATGTTAGATGCAGTGATGTTTGGTGTTGCTGTAACGTTAGATGCAGTGATGTTTGGTGTTGCTGTAACGTTAGATGCAGTGATGTTTGGTGTTGCTGTAACGTTAGATGCAGTGATGTTTGGTGTTGCTGTAACGTTAGATGCAGTGATGTTTGGTGTTGCTGTAACGTTGGATGCAGTGATGTTTGGTGCTGCTGTAACGTTAGATCCAGTGATGTTTGGTGTTACTGTAACGTTAGACGCAGTGATGTTTGGTGTTGCTGTAACGTTGGATGCAGTGATGTTTGGTGTTGCTGTAACGTTAGATGCAGTGATGTTTGGTGTTGCTGTAACGTTAGATGCAGTGATGTTTGGTGTTGCTGTAACGTTGGATGCAGTGATGTTTGGTGCTGCTGTAACGTTAGAACCAGTGATGTTTGGTGTTACTGTAACGTTAGACACAGTGATGTTTGGTGTTGCTGTAACGTTGGATGCAGTGATGTTTGGTGTTCCTGTAACGTTAGATGCAGTGATGTTTGGTGTTGCTGTAACGTTAGATGCAGTATTGTTTGGTGATGCTGTAACGTTAGATGGAGTGATGTTTGGTGTTACTGTAACGTTAGATGCAGTGTCGTTTGGTGTTGCTGTAACGTTAGATGGAGTGATGTTTGGTGTTGCTGTACTGTTAGATGCAGTGTTGTTTGGTGTTGCTGTAACATTAGATGGAGTGATGTTTGGTGATTCTGTAATGTTAGATGCAGTGTTGTTTGGTGTTGCTGTAACATTAGATGGTGTGATGTTTGGTGATGCTGTAATGTTAGATGCAGTGATGTTTGGTGTTGCTGTAACATTAGATGGAGTGATGTTTGGTGTTGTTGTAACGTCAGATGCAGTGATGTTTGGTGTTGCTGTAACGTTAGATGTAGCAGTGGCATTTGTACTGGATGTTATGATTGAAACATCTGTGCTGTTAGGGTTGCTTAAGTCCACTGATGCATTTGTGACCAGTACACTGACTGGAGATTCCAGAGAACCTGGAAAAAGGAAAAGAGGAACGAAAATGTTTTACTTCTGCTACAAAACAAAATATATGTCAATCACTTGATCAAAGTGTTGTACTCACCATTGGAGATGCTGCCTTTTACAATGGAGATAAAAGTTTCCATGGTTACTGCACGGGCGGTGCTGCTGCCGAGACCTGCAGCGGTGAAAATGCATTGAATTGTTCTTCCATTGAGAGAGCCTTTGAAACTTCCAGGGATGAACTGCAACACAACAGAAGTAATGCTACTTAATATTACACTACTAAGATTGCACAGAAATTGTATATGAGGTGTCATACTGTGCTGTAAGAGTATATTTTAATTGGTTTTAATGCATTATTGCATTATTACACATATTTTGAGACGTGTGTGATTACTACTAGAATTGGGATTTTCCTTGAAGCCTTCCATGCTTTTATATACTACATTATTTTCAGTTAAGAATCTCTTATGCTAATATTGCCATATGTTTTTAAAGGCAAGGCTCTCTGAAAAAGTGCCTTACTGTGTTATCCGGTGTCAGTATTTGATTCTCCAGTGTGGAACGGATGAACTTCAGTACACCATTGATCTTGGCGCAAGCATAGATGGTGGCACTTTGACCCTGAGCATGTGAAAAGAAAATAAAGAAGTCAAAACTAAGTTTAAGATTAAAGTCTTATATTGATTTAAACAAAATATATGATTTAAAAGCAACTGAATGTGATCTCTTACACTCTTGTCTCGGGATAGGCCAGCTGCGATGTAACCATCTGACTCGCCACTGAGCTCAAAGGTAAAATTATCTGCATTTCCACTTACTCCTCTTGTGGAGAGGAAATAGCACGAATCTTGTGCACCTGGATTGCAGGTGAGTGGAGCAGAGAAACAAGCCCTATCCTTCCTACAGTTATCCCTGCCAGTAATTTCCTGCAATAGACAGTCAAATTTAATTTGAACAAAAACATAAATGCAATAACTTGCAAAAGTGCTTTTTGTCCTTTAATAGAATGTTCACTTTAACAGTCAAAATTGTTATTTCCATTTTTAAACAAGAAAAAGAGCTTGGCTTACTAGTGGTTGATTATTGATGTTGGTCACGATAGTAGAGCTTGACGATGTAATATCGGTTGACATGTTGGGAGGGCGGGTCATGGTGATGTTGGGAGGGCTTGTATAGGTCATGTTCATAGTCATGTTGGGAGATGCAGTGTTGTTTGGTGTTGCTGTAACATTAGATGGAGTGATGTTTGGTGCTGCTGTAATGTTAGATGCAGTGATGTTTGGTGTTGCTGTAACGTTAGATGGAGTGATGTTTGGTGTTGCTGTAACGTTAGATGCAGTGATGTTTGGTGTTGCTGTAACGTTAGATGCAGTGATGTTTGGTTCTGCTGTAATGTTAGATGCAGTGATGTTTGGTGCTGCTGTAACGTTAGATGCAGTGATGTTTGGTGTTGCTGTAACGTTAGATGCAGTGATGTTTGGTGTTGCTGTAACGTTAGATGCAGTGATGTTTGGTGTTGCTGTAACGTTAGATGCAGTGATGTTTGGTGTTGCTGTAACGTTAGATGCAGTGATGTTTGGTGTTGCTGTAACGTTGGATGCAGTGATGTTTGGTGTTACTGTAACGTTAGACGCAGTGATGTTTGGTGTTGCTGTAACGTTGGATGCAGTGATGTTTGGTGTTGCTGTAACGTTAGATGCAGTGATGTTTGGTGTTGCTGTAACGTTAGATGCAGTATTGTTTGGTGTTGCTGTAACGTTGGATGGAGTGATGTTTGGTGTTACTGTAACGTTAGATGCAGTGTTGTTTGGTGTTGCTGTAACATTAGATGCAGTGATGTTTGGTGTTGCTGTAATGTTAGATGCAGTGTTGTTTGGTGTTACAGTATTGTTAGATGCAGTGTTGTTTGGTGTTGCTGTAACATTAGATGGAGTGATGTTTGGTGATGCTGTAATGTTAGATGCAGTGATGTTTGGTGTTGCTGTAACATTAGATGGAGTGATGTTTGGTGTTGCTGTAACATCAGATGCAGTGATGTTTGGTGTTGCTGTAACATCAGATGTAGCAGTGGCATTTGTACTGGGTGTTATGATTGAAACATCTGTGCTGTTAGGGTTGCTTAAGTCCACTGATGCATTTGTGGCCAGTACACTGACTGGAGATTCCAGAGAACCTGGAAAAAGGAAAAGAGGAAAGAAAATGTTTTACTTCTGCTACAAAACAAAATATATGTCAATCACTTGATCAAAGTGTTGTACTCACTATTGGAGATGCTGCCTTTTACAATGGAGATGAAAGTTTCCATGGTTACTGCACGGGCGGTGCTGCTGCCGAGACCTGCAGCGGTGAAAATGCATTGAATTGTTCTTCCATTGAGAGAGCCTTTGAAACTTCCAGGGATGAACTGCAACACAACAGAAGTAATGCTACTTAATATTACACTACTAAGATTGCACAGAAACTGCATATGAGGTGTCATACTGTGCTGTAAGAGTATATTTTAATTGGTTTTAATGCATTATTGCATCTTTACACATATTTTGAGACCTGTGTGAATACCACTAGAATTGGGATTTTCCTTGAAGCCTTCCATGCTTTTATATACTACATTATTTTCAGTTAAGAATCTCTTATGCTAATATTGCCAGATGTTTTAAAGGCAAGGCTCTCTGAAAAAGTGCCTTACTGTGTTATCCGGTGTCAGTATTTGATTCTCCAGTGTGGAACGGATGAACTTCAGTACACCATTGATCTTGGCGCAAGCATAGATGGTGGAACTTTGACCCTGAGGATGTGAAAAGAAAATGAAGAAGTCAAAGCAAAGTTTAAGATATTATATTGTCTTATATTGATTTAAATAAAACATAATTTAAAAGTAACTGGATGTGATCTCTTACACTCTTGTCTCGGGATAGGCCAGCTGCGATGTAACCATCTGACTCGCCACTGAGCTCAAAGGTAAAATTATCTGCATTTCCACTTACTCCTCTTGTGGAGAGGAAATAGCACGAATCTTGTGCACCTGGATTGCAGGTGGGTGGAGCAGAGAAACAAGCCCTATCCTTCCTACAGTTATCCCTGCCAGTAATTTCCTGCAATAAACACAATCAAATTTAATCTGAACAAAAACATAATGCAATAACTTGCAAAAGTACTTTTTGTCATTTAATAGAATGTTCTCTTTAACAGTCAAAATTGCCATTTTTAAACGAGAAAAAAAGTCTGGCTTACTAGTGGTTGATTATTGATGTTGGTCACGATATTAGAGCCTGACGATGTAATATCGGTTGCCATGCTGGGAGGGCGAGTCATGGTGATGTTGGGAGGGCTTGTGTAGGTCATGGTCATGTTGGGAGATTGGTGCATGGTCAGGTTTGTGGTGATGTTAGGAGGGCTTGTAAAGGTCATGTTCATAGTCATGTTGGGAGGGCTTGTGTGGGTCATGGTCATGGTTATATTGGGAGGGGGGGTCATGGTCAGATTGGTGGTGATGTTGGGAGGGCTTGTGTGGGTCATGGTCATGGTTATATTGGGAGGGGGGGTCATGGTCAGGTTGGTGGTGATGTTGGGAGGGCTTGTTTGGGTCATGGTTATATTGGGAGGAGGTGTCATGGTCAGATTGGTGGTGATGTTAGGAGGGCTCGTTTGGGTCATGGTTATATTGGGAGGAGGGGTCATGGTCAGATTGGTGGTGATGTTGGGAGGGCTTGTGTGGGTCATGGTCATGGTTATATTGGAAGGAGGGGTCATGGTCAGATTGGTGGTGATGTTGGGAGGGCTTGTGTGGGTCAGATTCATGGTTATATTGGGAGGAGGGGTCATGGTCAGATTGGTGGTGATGTTGGGAGGGCTTGTTTGGGTCATGGTTATATTGGGAGGAGGGGTCATGGTCAGATTGGTGGTGATGTTGGGAGGGCTTGTGTGGGTCAGGTCCGTGGTTATATTGGGAGGGCTTGTGTGGGTCAGATTCATGGTTATATTGGGAGGAGGGGTCATGGTCAGATTGGTGGTGATGTTGGGAGGGCTTGTTTGGGTCATGGTTATATTGGGAGCAGGGGTCATGGTCAGATTGGTGGTGATGTTGGGAGGGCTTGTGTGGGTCATGGTCATGGTTATATTGGGAGGAGGGGTCATGGTCAGATTGGTGGTGATGTTGGGAGGGCTTGTGTGGGTCATGTTCATGGTTATATTGGGAGGGGGAGTCATGGTCAGATTGGTGGTGATGTTGGGAGGGCTTGTGTGGGTCAGATTCATGGTTATATTGGGAGGAGGGGTCATGGTCAGATTGGTGGTGATGTTGGGAGGGCTTGTTTGGGTCATGGTTATATTGGGAGGAGGGGTCATGGTCAGATTGGTGGTGATGTTGGGAGGGCTTGTTTGGGTCATGGTTATATTGGGAGGAGGGGTCATGGTCAGATTGGTGGTGATGTTGGGAGGGCTTGTTTGGGTCATGGTTGTATTGGGAGGAGGGGTCATGGTCAGATTGGTGGTGATGTTGGGAGGGCTTGTTTGGGTCATGGTTGTATTGGGAGGAGGGGTCATGGTCAGATTGGTGGTGATGTTGGGAGGGCTTGTTTGGGTCATGGTTGTATTGGGAGGAGGGGTCATGGTCAGATTGGTGGTGATGTTGGGAGGGCTTGTTTGGGTCATGGTTATATTGGGAGGAGGGGTCATGGTCAGATTGGTGGTGATGTTGGGAGGGCTTGTTTGGGTCATGGTTATATTGGGAGGAGGGGTCATGGTCAGATTGGTGGTGATGTTGGGAGGGCTTGTTTGGGTCATGGTTATATTGGGAGGAGGGGTCATGGTCAGATTGGTGGTGATGTTGGGAGGGCTTGTTTGGGTCATGGTTATATTGGGAGGAGGGGTCATGGTCAGATTGGTGGTGATGTTGGGAGGGCTTGTTTGGGTCATGGTTATATTGGGAGGAGGGGTCATGGTCAGATTGGTGGTGATGTTGGGAGGGCTTGTTTGGGTCATGGTTATATTGGGAGGAGGGGTCATGGTCAGATTGGTGGTGATGTTGGGAGGGCTTGTTTGGGCAGTCATGGTTATATTGGGAGGAGGGGTCATGGTCAGATTGGTGGTGATGTTGGGAGGGCTTGTTTGGGTCATGGTTATATTGGGAGGAGGGGTCATGGTCAGATTGGTGGTGATGTTGGGAGGGCTTGTTTGGGTCATGGTTATATTGGGAGGAGGGGTCATGGTCAGATTGGTGGTGATGTTGGGAGGGCTTGTTTGGGTCATGGTTATATTGGGAGGAGGGGTCATGGTCAGATTGGTGGTGATGTTGGGAGGGCTTGTTTGGGTCATGGTTATATTGGGAGGAGGGGTCATGGTCAGATTGGTGGTGATGTTGGGAGGGCTTGTTTGGGTCATGGTTATATTGGGAGGAGGGGTCATGGTCAGATTGGTGGTGATGTTGGGAGGGCTTGTTTGGGTCATGGTTATATTGGGAGGAGGGGTCATGGTCAGATTGGTGGTGATGTTGGGAGGGCTTGTTTGGGTCATGGTTATATTGGGAGGAGGGGTCATGGTCAAATTGGTGGTGATGTTGGGAGGGCTTGTTTGGGTCATGGTTATATTGGGAGGAGGGGTCATGGTCAGATTGGTGGTGATGTTGGGAGGGCTTGTTTGGGTCATGGTTATATTGGGAGGAGGGGGTCATGGTCAGATTGGTGGTGATGTTGGGAGGGCTTGTTTGGGTCATGGTTATATTGGGAGGAGGGGTCATGGTCAGATTGGTGGTGATGTTGGGAGGGCTTGTTTGGGTCATGGTTATATTGGGAGGAGGGGTCATGGTCAGATTGGTGGTGATGTTGGGAGGGCTTGTTTGGGTCATGGTTATATTGGGAGGAGGGGTCATGGTCAGATTGGTGGTGATGTTTGGAGGGCTTGTTTGGGTCATGGTTATATTGGGAGGAGGGGTCATGGTCAGATTGGTGGTGATGTTGGGAGGGCTTGTGTGGGTCATGTTCATGGTTATATCAGGAGGAGGGGTCATGGTCAGATTGGTGGTGATGTTATGAGGGCTTGTTTGGGTCATGTTCATGGTTATATTTGGAGGGAGGGTCATGGTCAGATTGGTGCTGATGTTGGGAGGGCTTGTGTGGGTCATGTTCATGGTTATATCTGGAGGGGGGGTCATGGTCAGATTGGTGGTGATGTTGGGAGGGCTTGTGTTGGTCATGTTCATGGTTATATCTGGAGGGGGGGTCATGGTCAGATTGGTGGTGATGTTGGGAGGGCTTGTGTGGGTCAGGTTTATGGTTATCTATGGGAGGGGAGGTCAAGGTCAGGTTGCTGGTGATGTTGAGAAGGGCTACTGGTTGTTACATTTGTCCCCTCTGACTCCAAATATTATGCATGCCTATCCCCAGGATAGCCACATAGATCCATTTTATCTCCATCTGTGATCTTTATGTATTTATTTGTTTGATTATTGTAACCTGTAATTATAAATGAAAAGTAATTAATTCAGGTTGTATAAACAACAACAGAACATTTTGGACAATTTAAAAATCAGACCATTAGTGACAGAGAGATTTTATCTTAAAGACTTTATATTATTTTCCTCAAAAACTTATGTTCATCTTCAAAAACACAAATTTAAATATTTGTAATGAACGCAACATCCACCTCTTTGACTCTTCAAATAGTTCATAGTTCATGAAAATTGATCAGTGAACGTAAACAGAAGCTCAACCGTACTCGCGTATAAACACAAGAACAAACCTCATTGGTTCTTGCAGAAGCTCAAAACTTGTTGCGTAACACAAGAGAAGATCTTGAGCTTCAGTTTCTGTTGATGTGAATAAAAGCCTGAATTCAATCTGTTCATCATATAAAGGGATTTTGTCACTTAAGAAAATTTGGACTAAATTGCTCAACAATACAAATGGATTAGTTTTACGGTCTCTTTATGAACTTTTTGAAGTTTCAAAGTGGCAGTTGCGTACTTACTGTCAATGAAGGGACAGATTTTATAAATATCTTCATTTGTGTTCCGAAGATGAACGGAATGGTCTTAAGGGTTTGGAACGACACAAGTGTTAGTAGATGATGACAGAATTTAGTTTTGGGGTAAATTAACCCATTTGATCTCAGCAGAGGTTGTTTGTTTAAAGGAATTAAGATGCGATCTTAACTATAATATCCAATCTCAGAAGCTATATGCTTAAAGGGTCATGAAACACCAAACCAAATTTTCTGAGATTTTAACAGAGGTATGTGTGTTGAACAGCATTGAAGACAATGTTATCATCTGTTGAATTTAATAGTAGGGTTAAAATGGTTAAATTTGAGGGTTTTTTTACGCTTTTTTCGTCTTCTGGGTTTAAAATCTTCATCGTGTCCACGTCACAGGCTGTGGCCGTCCACTGTGAGTGCGTTGATGACTCATCGTTGTCTCATAATTATTAGGGTGACCAACTGTCCTGTTTTCCCAGGACATGTCCTGTTTTCATATAACAATATAACCATTTTGTACCTATTGTATCTGTTCCCATTCTTATTATTCTTCTTCTTTTGGCTGTGCGTCTATGGCAGCCCATAGAACGGTTTGCGGGAAATTTGATTATTTAATTTTTTTGACATTCTGATAGAGGACAGTCCCAACATTAGATACACCAATTTTGTTGTCTATAACTCATTCCCTCTAGCACCACCACCTGTCCAAAGTTTCACTTTTATTATGCTAATAGCTTTAGAACCGTAAATGCCATTGCACACTGAGTACGAAATTTTCGTATGCGTTTTTTTCTGTTCGTCAGCCTAAAAATTCGTCACGCACAGAAACCTTTCACATTGAGTCTGATGCGTATTTATTAAACCTTTGTGGGAAAAAACGCAAAAATACAAAATGGATTCGTCAAGCAGGGAGGATGATTTTGTTGTCCTCTCTCTTACTGAAAAGAGAAGAAAGAGAAAATATTGCATCCATCCAATCCTGAAATTGCGCCGAGAGGAAGGAGAGTTTCACCTCCTTATCAAGGAGTTGCGAATTTATCCCGAGCGATTCAAAATTTACCTCAGAATGTCAGTGGAACAGTTTGATGCTTTGCTTGCGATTCTGGAGCCACGTTTTAAAAACAAGACCACCAATTTCCGTGAACCAATCGATTCTGAACAGAGACTGGCAGTATGTCTAAGGTATGGACACACAGACACACACACACGCACGCAGCCCGGTGGAAGTGCTGGGCAGACAGAACAGCTGTATAGGCAACAGGTTATATACTGTACCCAAATAATACATTAGTTGTCGAATTGGCTGCTCAATCACACATTAATCGATTCGAAATTTCAATCTGATTGAAAGGGGAGGTTTATTCCTTTCATAATCGAATCGAGAGAAGAGAACATAAACACTTGATCGAATTGAAAACTGAAACTGAAAGGACTGCACATATGTGCAATGATTTGCGGAAAAACACAGAAAATCGAACCCGGTTCGAATTTTGTTATGATGGACGAAAGTTTCGAAGTGGTGTGCAAGCGTGATTGACATAACTTGAGGTCAATTTTTTTTTTTACGTGCGAAAATTTCGGATGCAAATTTCGGATTCAAATGGCCTTAAGGTAACCTGACTTCGTCATACTCATATTCTTATTGAGAATATGAGTCTGAGACCGCTCCATTAAGCTTTGATTATAAGGCGTGTCGTAACAGAACCGGGAAAAAACAACAACTCTGCACTCAATTGGATAGTCGGTAGACCTACAAACAATCAGAGCAACGCAGTAAGTCAACTCCTTTGCATAGCGCAGTTTTCAACTACAGAACTTACTTATTTTAGAAGTTAAATAACGAGTGTTGCTTCTTTTACTTCTCCATGAGTGCGACCAAAGCAGAAACCACAACGACCACAGGCTTTTCATTACACATCTTCTTAGTGACCATCGGGGCCAGCTGATAAGTTACACTTTTCCCGAATCATGTGGGAAGGACGGCAAAATATCTTTCCGATCGACAAATGCCTTGATTGCAGTTCTCTGTTTGTCTATAAAAATTAATGTGCTGTCGATTTATTTTACAACAGACGCGACAGCGGAACGTTGATAACGTGATGATTACTTGCAGATCAATCTGTCCATCATCGTATAAAGCCCGCCCTGGCAATTTGATTGGCGCAAACATTGTTTGCCTGATCATAATTACTCCTCAATGGATTCGAGTCCAGACCGAACTTCCTGTCCAAAAATGTTGTGGGCGGAGTTCGGGCTGGCATCCAGGCTAGCCTTAAGGCCTATCAACAAAATTATTTTTTCCTTAAAATCCTCTGATTCCTGAAGCTCATCACGATTCGATTGCACCCTATAATGTAATTTTCCATCATATAAAATGGCCACCATTTTGAATTGTCCAAAAAACACTTTTGCGAACTCGTCCAGTTTGTCTGATTTTCACTAAATACACAGGTTATCCACAAAATTATGGATTTCAAGTTGATTCGCTGAACTGTTTTCAAAACCGATTAATCGTATTTGGACCAAACTTGGTACCTGTAATCAAAAGCATGACCTGAGGCAACATGCTGCGTTTCAGCACAGCACCACTGGTCTGGAGATATGAAAAAAATATATTTTGCTCATAACTTCTGAATGGTTTCACACATAAAAGTGGTCTCATTAGATTCAGGGCGTCATGACGAGTCGACTGATATCCAATTTTCCCAGATCGGCCATTTTGGCTGTCAGCCATTTTGATTTATGTGCTAAAATGCTGTATTTTTAGAATGCATGAACGAATTGTTACGAAACTCGGCATGGGTCATCAGTACGATGCGCTGAAGGAGCCTGAGAAGTTTCGAAACAGCCTAGTGTTAAAATTACACATTTTCAAATGCTTATAACTCAGCATGTAACCCAAACATGCTAGGTTTTGTCTTACGGTTTGTGTAGCGTTGCGATTTAGCACTTAAAAAACATTTGCCGATATCTTTCGAAACTGCTAGTCCGATCGAGATGAAACCACCGTCAGAAGTTTGGAAACATAGGTCATTGATATCAAGTTAATGCCCAAATGCCAATATGGATAGCAAGGAGTAGTAAAATTCAATCAAAGTCACATGTCAGTCACTTTTTAAATGCTTTTTCATATTTATGCCTATAACTCTGGAGTGTATTGAGTTTTTTTCACCAAATTTGCCACGCACGCATAGGCTCACTCCGAGTACACATAAAAAGTGTGACTGAGCCTCTGGGTGGCGCTATATTAGAACAAAACATGAAATTGCCATTGAATTCCATACAGTTTTGTGATTGAAATGCTATACTTAACAAATGCATTGGTCTAACATTACGAAACTCAGTGTGTGCCATAAGCAGCATGCCCTGAAGGTACTCAAAAGACTGACACAGCGCCACCTGTTTCTCAAAAGTTATAATTCATTTCCAAAAATGCTAATAACTTTTGAATAAATTTGCCTGTTGTAATGACACTGATCTTAATAGATTTCTTGGGTTATGTCAAAAACATAGATACCAGGTTTGCAACGCAGTCTCATCCCAATTCGTCATATAACTGACGTTTTGGGAAAATTCGTCAATATACGACTTTTTAGGGCCCCCTTAAACGTCGGTAGATGACGTTATGGGATACTAACTCTACCCCAGACCTAAACCTAACCCTAAACCCAACTCGTCACCTAACTGACGTTAAAGGTACAGCGTCAGTTGCATGACGACCCGGGATCGTCATCTACCGACGTTTAAGGGGGCCTAAAACGTCGTATATTAACGAATGGTCAAAAACGTCCCAAAACGTCAGTTATATGACGAATTGGGATGAGAATGTGTTGGGTTTGCCATAATCAGCCAAACTTCCTGTCCGCCATCTTTATTTAAAAAAAAAACAACTTATTTTTCAAACTTCTTCTAGACCTGTTGGTCCAATTTTCACCAAAATTCAAATCAAATCATCTCCAGACCGTGCAGACTGAAAGAGATTTTGTGACGATAGACAAAACTGTTTTCGAATACCACAGCATCAAAGTCTTCACATTTTGACACCACACTTTGTATGTGTCATTATCAGTGATGGGCAGTAACGCGTTAGAAGTAACGCGTTACTGTAATCCAATTACTTTTTTCTAGTAACGAGTAAAGTAAGGGATTACAGTTGAAAAAACAGTAATTAGATTACCGTTACTTACCCGTAAACAGCCTGCGTTACTGCGTTAGTTAGCCGTGATTTTGTTTAGTCAGACTGTCTCGTGACATGAGTCGTGCGTGAATAAAAATGATTTAAGAGCACCGACATCAGTGAGAGAACGACTAGAGCGCGCGGGAGAGAGCAGCAGAGCTGCCAACTCTCACACACGCTCACACGACACACCCACGATTTCTCGCGCTGAAGTGTCATCCCGTCAGTCAAATGCCTAAAAAAGATGAGTTTATCTATAAATCTAACCGTTGAGCCACATTTATGATTGAATAGTTATACCGCAAATTAGTTCAAATCTCCCGGAATCTAGAGCGAGCGTGTATGAGAGACTGTGTTCCAAAGTCCAAACCCTGTAGCGCGCACACGACGAGGAGAGCTAGAGAGAGAGACTTGCGTAGGCTACTGAGAGCATCCTGATCTAGAAACTGGACCCCCGTTGGAGAATGTCAAAATGAAAATTCTACCTCAAATCTGAGCGAGCATGTCACAAGACAGTCTCACGCGGTTAACTAACGCAGCAAGCCGGTACAGGAATGCTTGCTGATGGGACATAACCACTGTTTCACTCCGAAAGAAAAAAACAAACAAACTTGAAGCCAAAATACGGCATGCAACAGCATTTTCTGTTTTGAACAAATCATTTTTACTCCTCTCTGCACTTTACTGTTAAAAGACGTAAGTGTTAATAATTAGGAATACAGTCAGGAGCGACTTTCATGATTTTATTGCTGTATTTTTACATCTATTCAAATGAAGGATTTTTCAAAATATATTTATTTTATATGCTGGAATATGTAGAAATTTAAGTTAACAGAAGGAGGACAGTCTTTATTTCATTAAAATATGGTGGAATGTGCAGAAAATAGGTTTAAATGTTCAACAATTCTCTTCTAGTCTGAGACTGTTGCATTTCATCTAATTTTTGCTTGATGCAATATGCATAAAGTTAAAATATTGAAACTAATAAAACAAGTTTAAAAAAAGAGAATGGTTAATTTGATTACATTTTAGATGATGGAATATGCAGAAAGAATAGAATAACGCTGAAAGGTCTATTGCTTTAGCGTATTCAGGTCGTGCATCATGTTTTTGAAAAGTAACTTAGTAAAGTAACTAGTAAAGTAACTAATTACTTTTGAAAATAAGTAATCAGTAAAGTAATTGGATTACTTTCTTGGAGAAGTAATCAGTAATCAGTAACTAATTACTATTTTCAAGTAACTTGACCAACACTGGTCATTATCATCTTACTCTGATCACAATGTATCGATTTCATAACTGCGCCACCTTTTGGTCAAAAGTGATAAACCATTAAATCATTTTATAAGTTACTGTATAAAGCCATTTTGCCTATATTCATCTTTAAATGTCTTTGCTGCAGTTGGTCTGAAACTCCCAGGCATGTTGGCATGTCTTGTCATCTGCTTTTGTGATTGGCCCCGTAATGGCTGCTTGCAGCTATATTTCTTTCTGAATTTTCACACCAGCCTAACAATATGTACAACACACAGACTTCTGCAACCATTCAATGAAATATTCTATAAAATGTCATTTATTCCTGTGATCAAAGCTGAATTTTCAGCATCATTACTCCAGTCAGTGTCGCATGATCTTTCAGAAATCATTTGAATATGCAGATTTGATGCTCAACAAAACATGAATTATTATTATTATCAATGTTGAAATTCAACTTGAAAACAGTTGTGTGATATTTTTCAGGATTAGGTTTGATGAATAAAAAGAACAGCATAAGTAGAATCTTTTGTAACATCATACATGTCTTTACTGTAACTTTTGATTAATTTAATTCATCCTTAATGCAAAGTATTCCTTTATTTTATTTCTTTCCCCCCAAAAAATAAATTAAAGATTCTTACTGACACCGAACTTTTGAATGGCAGTGTGTAATGTTACAAAAGCTTTCTATTTCAGATAAATGCTGTTCTTTTGAACGTTCTATTTATCAAAGAATCCTGAGATAAAATTTTAAATAAATTGATAATACTCATAAATGTTTCTTGATCATCAGATCATCATATCAGAGTGATTTCTGAAGGATCATGTGACACTGAAAACTGATACTGGAAATACAGTTTTGATCACAGGAAAAAAAATATTTTACTTTATTCACTTAGAAAACAGCTGATTTAAATTGCAATAATATTTCACACTATTTCTTTTTTTTTCCTGTGTTTTTAATCAAATAAAGGCAGCCTTGGTGAGCAGAAGACTTCTTTTAAAAACATTAAAAATCGTAGTACAGATTAAAAACTTTTGAGCAGCTATGTGTCAAAGTGTAAAATTACAGATCCTTTCAAGACAAAGACCAGAAATAGATAAATAAATAATTAAAATAAATGAAGAGTTCAGATGCAAAAGCCTATAAGTGCCATTTGAATTTTTCTTCTAAAATGATCATTTTTATCAAGCTTGTATATTAAAGTTCAGTAATTTCACTTAAATGGCAATGAAGATTAGCCTACCTATTAATTGTCATTTAAGTGAAATTACTGAACTTAAATATACAAGCTTGATAAATATCGTCATTTTAGAAGAAAATTTCAAATGGCATTTAGAGGCTTTTGCATCTGAACTCTTCAAATACTTAAATTGATTAATTATTGTAATGCAACCATTGAATGTGTTTTCAAAATAATATATTTAATCAATAAAATGTGCAATCTACTATAAGAAATATAAAAGATAAAGCAGGAAATGATTCAAACTAATTATTTTTGTATAATGCCAAATGGAATTGTGGTTCCTATATTATACTGACACTTTAACTGTATTGTTTTTATGAATGTAGCCTACTACCATTATAAAACAGACTGCGTTTGTTCATGATCAGTATCAAAATTAATTTATAATCGGCTTCAATTAGGGGTTCCATCATGGGCTCATTTAAAAAAATGTTTTAAGTCATTCATTTAGTTTCAATTCAGTTCTTGATTTACACAGTGTTATGAATTAACAAGCTCGTAAACTAATGACTAATTTACCAAAAAAAAAAAAAAAAAAATCTTTAAAATTAAGCCATAAACCCTTGGGTTCTAAATAGAATCCTTACGATTACTTTAAAGATACATAGAAGAATCATGACACTTCTAATTTTTGTAGCCTAGCTCATCAGTTAAATCTTTGTATGATAACCTCATTAAAAGTATCTGTCTCCGCAGATATCATCATTCACTCAATATGTTACCAGTCATGTTCAAAAGAATCATAAAGTGTTTCTCACCCGTATTTAGAAGTTCTGTGAGGTAATGATCATTGATGGAGTGATGGAGGCGTCGAGCTCCTCTAACTTTAATAACTCGCGTGCGGGGCGGGACCTGACGCGCTGGACACTGGTTTACCGTAACATTATTTTTACTTTAGACTTATTGAACATGCAGACGTAAAAGCAAAGCCAATACACATGATGTCTGGAATAGGGAGGAGTAGTAGGCTACTCAACAATGCTGAAGCTTATCATCATATTCCGCTGCGCCTTAAGGCTCTGATCCTCCGTGACGATGACGGGAATCACTGAAATATGCACACCTGCTGCGTCATCACTTAAAGCCATTCGATTGAAGGATTATTATTATTATTTCTCAGAAAAAGACTCCTACTTTAGGCTAGCTGAAAAAAAACCCTGGTTTTGTCAAAGAGAATGTATGTAGAAGTTACATTAATCCAATTTGATATGATTGAGCAATATTTAGTTATTTGTTTTTATTCTTACTTTTTCCAATTTGTAAATAAAATAACTAATAAAGTGAGTTTTTCTTTTCTCAATTGAGTTTAATTGTGTGTTGCCATTTCTTTGTAGTTGTTTGTTAATTAAACTGTTTCTTCTACGGGAAAGTTTTTCAGTAGGGGCATCAAGTGCATGTTAAACAAAGTGTAATGTCTGAGTTGATCTTGTGGTTACGTCTCATCACTGTCTCTTCTTTTGTTCTACAATAGGTGCAGACTTGACATATTTACTCAGGGTGAGGTTTTGGTCTTTGCTTTAACATTAAATCAACAACAACTGGAAACAACAAAAGAACATTTGGTCCATCAAGAATAACCTTGAGTCTACTTGATTGTAAGACAAACAGAAATTCTTGAACATTCACAAAACAAGCATTCTCACGTACATGCGTCTCTATAACACGCATCGTGTTTTGTCGTGTAATGTATACACGAAAATGAGTTTTTACGTGCATGAGACACAGTTTTTCATGTGCAATTGATACGCAGTTCATTTGTGTATAATACACACGCACCCCACACCACTAATTCTACCCAAACGTATAATACACACGCACCCAACCCCACACCTAAACCTAACCTAACCAACCAATGCGTATCATATGCACGTAAAAACTCCCTTTAGCGTATATTTTACACGACAATACACATGCGTGCTATAAAAACGCATTTAGTGTGATCGGGTTGAGCATTCTGTTCAATTTGTCTAAAAAGGAGTGAGAATGAATTAATTTCACCATCTAACTTTCCTTCACCATCTAAAGAAGATTCGAACACTCACCAAACTTTAATTTAGTTCTGTTAAATAGCTCAGGCACAGTTCCTCCTGTTTTAGGACACTGTCTGGTGTGTCACTTATTTTATATAAGATACATTGCATTGATGATTTAAATCATCATAGTTATTATTGAGCTGTGTTTCCAGTTTCTCTGGAGTGTTTAGTTTAATGAAGGGACTCAGTTGAGGGAAGTTTCACACCCAGTCAGAAGACAAATGCATTACATGTCTTCAAACAAAAACAATCCAACACACACATGCTTTTGTCTTCATTCCTCAGTCTCACAAAAGTCACAAAAGCGCAACCTATTTTTAAATAACTTGACATTAAAAAAAAATATGATCAGTAAGCCATGGTAACTTTAACTCATTTCAACTTTTCATTTCAACTCATTTTAACAGATTCAACTTTTCTTCAATTGTCCTGTAAAGCCAATCTGATTATACTTCATTTTATACTTTTTTTGTAACAGGTGGAGTTTTTTCAATTTTCATTTTTTAATACTCTTCTGCCCTTTGTAAATACAGAAGTTATTAACATATCCTATTGTATATGATCATGTATGTTATTTCAAAAACAAAATAATCATACATATTTTGGCCTTGCACAGCAAAATTATTTTTCAGTATTTTTGTTCTTTTCCAGTAAAAAGATCTAAAGATTCTTAAATCAAGATATATTTACTTGAGAAGCAAAAAGAGTTTGAGTATTGTTTTCTGAAAATAATAATAATAATAATAATAATACATTTAATGACTTTTTTAAATTAGAAAATTAGAAAATCAGAAAAAAAACTAAAATATATAGATTTTTGATTAGATAAGAAAAATTAGATTTTTTAAACAGACCACACACACACACAACAATGAACACATATTGTCAGAAACAATGCCCAGTTGGCACTAAGGGGCCTAAAGTGTGCCAAGAAAACCACACCATTACACCACCACCACCAGCCTGCACAGTGGTAACAAGGCATGATGGATCCATGTTCTCATTCTGTTTACGCCAAATTCTGACTCTACCACCTGAATGTCTCAACAGAAATCGAGACTCATCAGACCAGGCAACATTTTTCCAGTCTTCAACTGTCCAGTTTCGGTGAGCTCTTGCAAATTGTCGCCTCTTTTTCCTATTTGTAGTGGATATGAGTGGTACCCGGTGGGGTCTTCTGCTGTTGTAGCCCATCCGCCTCAAGGTTGTGTGTGTTGTGTCTTCTTCACAAATGCTTTGCTGCATACCTCAGTTGTAACGAGTGGTTATTTCAGTCAAAGTTGCTCTTCTGTCAGCTTGAATCAGTCGGCCCATTCTCCTCTGACCTCTCGCATCAACAAGGCATTTTCACCCACAGGACTGCCGCATACTGGATGTTTTTCCCTTTTCACACCATTCTCTGACACACCTTTGGAGATGGTTTATAGTAGAGAAATGAACATTCAATTCACGAGCAACAGCTCAGTGGACATTCCTGCAGTCAGCATGCCAATTGTGCACGCTCTCTCATAACCTCGACATCTGTGGCAGTGTGCTGTGATAAAACTGCACATCTTAGAGTGGCCTTTTATTGTGGACAGTGTAAGGCACACCTGTGCAATAACCCTGCCGTCTAATCAGCGTCTTGATATGACACACCAAAGTCGTGTGATGACTCATTACTGAAGGCCCTGACTGAGACCCCACAATACGCTGCTGATATATATATATATATATATATATATATATATATATATATATATATATATATATATATATATATATATACAAAACACATTTGTTTTCTCGTTGAATTAAGTTGATTTTTCTGTCAACCTGAAGTTTGTTGTCCTGGGTAACAGGAGAGTAACTGATGCGCGTTTATTGAACTGATTCTAAACTGCGGATGGATATGAGAACACATAAAACAAACCTCGTCTCTTGGTCTGGTCCAACAAGTTTTGTAATGCTCTGAGAGACGAAAGGGTGGTGCATCACAAGAAGAAAAGAGCTTTTGAGCAGCAATAGCTTGTGTTCTGCTATCTGTAAATGTGCTCGGGAACTGTCAGAAGACAATAGCACTTATAAAGGAAAAATGACTTCTGTGAATGCAATAAAGAAATACCTTTCATAACTTCTGGGTTGAACTGAATTTACGGAATAAGCAATCTGTCATCTTCAATTCGCTTCCTTCGCTTCTGATCATATCGTTGTTTTAGAAAATAAAAACAAAATCCATATAAAGCACACAACCCAATGCAATGAGCAAATACTGTAGCAATGAGCAATATATTTTACAGCATTTATTAACATGTTGGAGTTCATTAATAATGTAAGATACAATTGTAAAACATGTAGTATTAAATGTTGAGATTGCATGAACTAAGATTATTAAAACAAGTAGTTAATGTTCTATTTTTCTGACTTTATTGCCTTCAAACTTCATGCTTTTACAATTTTAAACTACTTCAACATTTCCGGTAAGGCCTTTTCAAGCCCACATCAATGTTCAACTTATTTTAGTGTAGGTTATATCTGTTAACGTTAATAAAACATAACATTGTTAGCTCATGTTAGCTCATGTTAGCTCAGGTCCATTGTATAAAATTAACAGATACAACTTTTGATTTCTATAATGTAAATGTTTAAATTAACATTGACTGAGATGCTTTAGAACTATTTTTCATTGTTAGTTCATGATCTATATTTATATTGATTCGGTGGACAATTCAGGTTTGACTGCTTGGAAAACTTCAGGTTTGACTGCTTGGAAACGGGAATATGTAATCAGCACATCGCATGGCAGCGACTGCATGTATTCAGGCACGGAAGACTGCCGGAGTTCAAACTGTTACGTCAAAGTATGTGTCCTTTTGTTAAGGTGTTGTGTCTTTCTTTGTTGTGTGTGCTTGAGGAACAGCACCTGATGAGAATCCGCGCTCCTGCAGATTCGCTCTTGTGGCCATGAGTTCTGCCATAAAAGCAGAGTCCCTTTCCCAGGTAGCAGTGTTTTAGTTTTCCCCAATAGATTTTGTGAACCATGATGAGAGATATATTACTGGTGTGTGAGATTCAGGGACGTGCACAATCATTTTGAGGGGCAGGGGATCAAGTAAAAAGCGCACTTCTCATAATTACTTTTTTTAACAAAAAAAGTATATATTAACACAACTCTGATTTAAAAAAAAGTATTATAAAAGTTAAGTAATTTTATCTTCCTCAAACTGAAGCACTTGTTTCATTTTCAAAAAATGTCTACAAAACAATCAGCTTTACCTTAGTGTTCATTGGTTTATAGACATGCCACAATGTGCATGTTTCCTACACGGTGAAAAAAAACTGTAAAAAAACGGTAATTTTCTGGCAGCAGGGGCGCCAGAAAATGTCTGTTAAAAAACGGAA
Organism: Hybognathus amarus; assembly: GCA_030378365.1. Classification (NCBI taxonomy): domain Eukaryota; kingdom Metazoa; phylum Chordata; class Actinopteri; order Cypriniformes; family Leuciscidae; genus Hybognathus; species Hybognathus amarus. Next base: position 73,990 of record JAQIUQ010007440.1, on the reverse strand, counting down.
AAATATTGTCAGGAAAAAACTGTAAAAAACAGTAAAAAAATGGTAATTTTTTATTCTATAATTATGGTTTATTAGCCTACTGTTATTCTACACAAAAAATCTGTCATTATCTAATATAAGGTTAATTTACTAACCTACTGAAGTTTTAATATCTGTTTCGTACCATTGTAACACTGACAACCACAGTAATGATGAGAGTCACATGAGTATTCAAAGCTCATTGTCATTCGCAGAAACATTAAACACCATCATGGTAACACGTGAAATTTTAAAAATGCATTAAACATTAGTTTAACAACATTAAATGTAACATAAAACCCTAATATACATAACTGATTTGAAAAAAACTAAGAAAACTATGAAGAAACATAGTTATTTCAACAAAAATCATCAAATGTGAAGTGTCATGCATGCAGGGAATTGTGGGAATGTCAATTTACGGGTTTTCACTGTAAATTATACAATGAGTTGTTCTTTTTCATTTTTCAAAAACTGTAAATTTAATGGTATTTAGTACGAAAATACTATTATTTAACCTTAAAACTCACTTTAACACCCACATACTTAATGATCTTCAAGGAAAACATGTTAAATGACTGCTGATTTCTGCAGTTATACCTTCTTTTCTGTGTTTTCTAATTTAACAAAAAAAATCTGTAAAATATTACGGAATATGTTGTGTAAAATTACACACAACCCTGTAAAAATTCCGACAATTTCCTTTAAAAAAAACGTAAAATAGATGTAAAACCAAAATACAGCAATTACCTGAAATTCAATAGTGGACCTTTAAATTACAGCAAATATCTGTAAAATTAAGGTAGAGTTCCCTGAGGATCCGATAACGATCTACTGACATTTAAGGGGGCCCTAAAAAGGCATATATTGACGAATGGTCAAAAGACGTCCCAAAACGTCAGTTATATGACGAATTGGGATGAGACACTGGTAAAATAACAGGCATTCACTGTATAATGACAAAACTGCAAAATTCTGTAAAAAAAAAAATACAAACCATTACCTGTAAATTTTTTTTTTTTACAGTGTATGCTACTAGTTTCAATCAAGTATATTTGATACACCTGTTGGTGACATGGACTCTATGTCCCAATTTGCATACTATCCGTCCTAAAATAGTATTGGAAAATAGAATTAGTACGTCCCAAATCGTAGTATGTTGAAATGAGTGTTTCAAAGATACCCGGATGGTCTACTATTTCCGGTCAGAATCCGAAGTGTAGATCGATGCACACTCTAACGGCTGATTAATATCAATATCTAACCTGACCAAAATGTATTTGTTCAATGTTGGCTACAATAGTATATTGCATCTGTTGCAGCATTATGACTTTTGTAAAGATACGTTTAGATATTAACTTTTAAATGCATCATTACATTCCAATTGCAAACACATTCGGAGAGTCTCTGCATGAAAGACCCACGACTGGCAGATGACGGGCTACTGACATTTCTCTCGGAAACGGTAAGATGTTCAAATTAGATTAAATGAAGGATTTTAATTGTAACGAGATGATTGACAGGGCAGTTTACGGTGACAAGATGCACGAAACTGAGCTGTCTATTAAAGATGACGGAGTATGTCCCAAAGCTTGCCTACTCTTTTACTACACTCAAAAGTATGTACTTTTTCTTCACAAAAAGAGTACATACTTCATTCATTCATTATCACAATATAATTTTTCTCAATAAAACGATATCAAGTTCGAGTCAATATCGTCATCTGACTCAATACTTCAATATCAATATCGAGTTTGTTAAATGTTCAATAATGTTTATGCGCCAAAAGCGGAACGAAACTCATTTGAACCAAACTTCCAAACTGCAGTAGTCCCAATGGATTTTAAGCATGCTGTTGTACAGCCTCTTTTGAAAAAAAATTATTTGGATCCAAATGTCTTATCAAATTATAGGCCTATTTTGAAACTACCATTTGTATCCAAACTTCTTGAAAAAGTCACATTAAACCAACTGCAGACTTATAGACCAAAATGAGATTTTTGAAAAATTTCAGTCGGGATTTAGATCAAACCATAGTACAGAGACGGCTTTGTTGAAAGTTATAAATGACATTTTCATGGCAATTGATTCTGGTAGCTCTGTAGTTTTAGTCTTGCTGGATATAAGTTCAGCGTTTGATACTATTGATCATAACATCCTAGTCTCCCGTCTGGAAAAAAAACGTGGGAATTAAGGGCATGGCACTAGATTGGTTCAGATCCTATTTGTCAAATAGGACGTTTTCTGTTAATTTTGGTCAACATCAATCAAAAGTGGCCCCATTGTCTAGTGGGGTTCCCCAAGTATCTATTCTGGGCCCAATTCTGTTTCGTTATATATGCTACCTTTAGGTTCTATTTTTCTGAAGCATGGAGTATCTTTTCATTGTAACGCGGATGATACTCAGGTGTATTTAACAATTGTGGAAACAAGACAAACAGTATTTTGAGTCACTAATTACATGTTTACAAGAAGTTAAATCTTGGATGTCAGACAATTTTCTGCATCTGAATGAAACTAAAACTGAAGTTTGTGGTTTGGGAGCCCTGACACAAAAGATTATTTCAACCTGGGCAAGTTAACCCCTTTTTGTAAATATATAGTGAAAAACCTTGTTGTCCAATTTGACAGTTCTTTGAAATTTGACAAACAGATTAATTCTGTAGTAAAATCTTGCTTTTACCATTTAAGATCAATAGCAAAGGTGAAACCGTTTTTGTCCCCAAGTGATTTTGAGAAGATTATTCATGCTTTTATTTCTGTACGACTGGATTATTGTAATTCGCTGTATGTAGGTGTCAGCCTGTTACTGTTAAATCGCCTTCAATTGGTCATGAATGCGTCTGCTAGACTCTTAACAGGGACTCGTAAAAAGCAGCATGTGACTCCGATTTTAGCCTCACTTAATTGGTTGCCAGTGCAGTTCAGAATTGATTTTAAATGATTGATATTTGTATATAAAGCATTGCATAATTTAGCCCCACCATATTTAGAGCATCTTCTTCATATACATAAACCTTCTAAGTCTCTTAGATCAGAAAATCAGATGATCCTAGACATTCCAAGGACTCGAATTAAAATTGAGTGGCGATCGGGCATTCGCAGTGGCAGCTCCAAAGCACTGGAATAATTCACCTTTACACCTTATACTTGCTCCCTCTCTAAGTTATTTTAAACGAAATTTAAAATTGCATTTGCTAGAATTAGCGTTTGGATCAGTAGGTTAATTTGGTAGGTTCTTTGGAGGCTCTTTACAGATGTTTGTTAGTTGTTGTCTTGTCTGAAAATACATTTTATCTAATTTAATTATGTGTTTGTACAGCACATTGGTCAACACCATGTTGTTTTAATTGTGCTTTATAAATAAATAAATAAATGAAATGAACCGCACGAAGCCTCACGGACTGTTAATCCGCTCAGTCCAAATGGCAGCGCGAACTCAGAACTCTGACCTGATATTTAGATACAGTATTCAATAAATATATTTGTTTGACAGGGAAGCTGTGCGCAAACCGGAATATATCTTATTTAAAAAATAAATAAATAAATTAAAAAAACGGGCACATGACTTTCTCTCCAGGAATAAAAAGGGCTGGTGCTCAAGCTTCTTCTGATGTCTATGTGTGCACATGCCTGGTGAGATTATCCCTGAGTGCAGGGCGAGTTGTTTTTCAAGATTAGTTTGCAATATTTCTTTACTATTTTAGCTTTGATAATTTTTTTTTTAAATTTTACTTTTGTGTCTTTATTTGTATTGTTTTCCCCCATTATTTGTGGGTGGCGTAGTCGTGAGAATCAGGCCACCTGCTACACGTGGCGTAGTCGGCAGGGTCCACAGAATATCTGCCAGACACGTGGGACCGTATATTCGGGCTTATTTTTGTATGTTTGTGTATTTTTCGTGTTCTTTCTCTTTTTAGGAACAAAGCAGCACTGTGTGCTCTGGAGACTGTAGTTTCTGGTTTGACTCCCGTAGGTGCCGTTCGTTGTCGGTACTGTTGGTGCAAACAGAAAAGTAAGAATAATTTTAGAAAAGGGCGTCTGAAGGTTGTGTGTTGCTGGACCTCTGCCACAGTTGACGCTTCCATATTTTCAGACAGGTTTGTTAACACAGAAACATTGCTTTGTGTTGAACATGGTAATGACAGTTCTTTGAGACGAAAGCCCATCAATGGAAGATGCTGACTCGCTGTGCCATGTGATGGAACTGGACGATTCTCGGTGGACGGATTCGCACTCCTGGCGTACGATGATGGCTCCTCTGAATACGGTAAAGCCAGTTCCCGTTCCCTCGCTCTGCCTCTCTCTTCCCCATCATGGTGGATGGCAGCAGGACTGGCCTCCAGTGAACGACAGCGTCCCGTCAAATCTTACTCTATCTTAGTTTAAAGTCACATTTCATTTTTGAACTGATGTTTTCCACTAACTGGTTTCAGCCCCTCCTCAAGCTCCATTTACTTCATGCATGATTCACATGACGGTTTTCTGCATCCAGCAAACGACTCGTTTGATCTAAATAGTGATTGTAAAGCTCAGATTATGCCACAAAAACCTTGAGACACAGCTCTGTGCGATACGATTGACCTACATCTCACCTCCTCATTCACCTGAAGCCCTTGTGTAAGTAAAACAATATCACAGTATTGCCATGCTGTAGCGCTGACGTCTGCTGCTCGTGACCCAGTCATTTTCACCCAAGGCAAAACAGGTTTTGTTTCTGACCCCATTGGATATTTCTTGATTTAAGCACAAGCTTACTTTATTTTTCAGAAAACACGACTTCATATCTTAAATCATTTTCCTCCCCAAGTACCTTAAAGGTCGTGTAGGGTAGTAATTTTATATAAAAAAACTTTTTTCCAAATTTGTTTAAACTTTCTATATATATCAATGCATAATTAAAATGTTAGAACTCTGATAAAAAGAGTATACAAATCGAGTGACTCTAGACCGTTTAATCTGCACTAAACACAGCTCATTATTTCGAACCTGGACGAAACAACGGATTGGCTTAGGCGACTGTCACTCTCTCACAACCATGGCAACCACCCTTTTGCCACACAGGACCTTCCCATTTGCGCGTATTATTTTCCTAGGATGGTAGGGGAAGACTCATAAATGCTAATAACCCCAGTGTCCTCATCAGAGTCAACAATGCTTTCATCATACATGCAGAACACTATGGGCTCTATCTTGCACATGGCGCAAATGACTTTATACACTGACGCATTTATCATTCCTATTTTGCACTCGCGCAAAGCGGGCTTTTTTCATCCACAGACGCACGTTGGTAAACTAACAAATGAACTTGCGCTTCCTGGGCGGATCGGCGCAAAAAGGAGGCGTGTGTCGCGCAAAACAATCCCTGGTGCTATTTTGCAGTTCCAGAAAACAATTGCGCCAATGACCAGAAAAAACCTGGTCTAAAGTCAGTGGCGCATTGCGCGTATATTCAGATGCTATTTTAAGCGTGCATGCTTGGCCATAATACAGAGTGTGAACAACGCGGATACACTGTAGATGATTCTCTCATCAACACAGATGCATTTTACTTTTTGCAAATGATACATTATTATACGGAAAAATATATGAACATGAGGGAAATCATTGTTGTGTCCATGATGATGGGAAAAACAGGCATAAAGCTTACACATTTACCCAAATTATTATATGCATGTATAACCCGAAGCTAATTTGGGTGGGTTTGTCTCATCCCCAGTGTCACTTCTCTTTCTTTTACGGCCCTGACGAGAACATCGTTCTACTCGGCTGTGAACCGATGCTGAAGCGCGCCTGGTAAATGCGCCGTTAAAATAGAATTGCGCCACGGAACAAGCGCATCTCATTCATCATGCTCTTAAAGGGAATGTGATATGACGCTCTTATTGGTTTATTTCCGTTACGCCCAAACCACACCTATGAATAATGAAGCTACTCCAGACCAACCCCTTTTAGATTTGCGCCAGGCGCAAGAGGCATTTATCCCGCCGGGAAAATAGCAACAGCGCGGGATCCGCCCACAAAGTTAATTGCGCTTTGACACTTGCGTTTCAGATCGTTAAAATAGGGCCCTATATATGTTATGAATCTTACACGAAATTCATCTTCATCACAGTGTAAATGATGGCAATTGAGAAACGTGTATCATGCAACTTGTTGTTAGCTTTGCCTTAGGCTATAGATGACTAGCTCGTTATCAAATCAATAAATATATATTTAAAACTTTACCAATAGCTTGATAGTGAGTACTAAAATACATCTTATTTGTTTATCGTCATAATTATAAAGATAGATTTATTTTTTCATGGGATTTCTGACATGATGTCACTACATGCACTGCGCTTCTGTCCGCCCGTCTTCCGCTCAGCTGTCGGAGTTCATGTGTTTTGGGGGCGTGGCTTCGGAAGGAGCCTAGAAGGGAGGGGGTGAAGTGAATGGAAATAATGAGCTGTCGTAAGAGGTCTATACTTTATACTTTCTTTTTCAGAGTACTTATATTTTAATTATGCATTGATATATATACAGAAAGTTTTATAAAAAAATTCCAGCATACAATACCTTTAATTTAAGATTAATAAGATGTTTTAATGTATGATCGCTTAAACTTTTGTATTAGTGAAGATATTTCTAGAGTTGTCAGCCGTTTAGTGTTTATAACCTGTTACAGCCATTGAAAAAAAGTGTCTTTAGAAGGATTTAGTAGTTTTTACAGAATGGTTGAGAAATGATCAACTATATACTTTCACTATTGAATAAACATTCGACGGCACATTTTACAAAAACACAATAACACTGTAATAAGGTCTTTGTTAACATTAAAGCATGAATTAACAATGAGTGATATATTTTTACAGCATATATACAATTTTGTTGATGTTAGGTTCATGGTAGGTCACAGTGCATTAACTGATTTGATCTTAAAATATGTATTAGTCACTCACTGTTACCATCCACTTATTTTATGCAAATTTTATTGCATTAAAAACTTTGAAATGAAAACATCAAAAGAAATTAAAGCAAAAAAAAATAAAAAAAGTAAAAATAAAAAAAATAAATATGTTCTTGGCCAAACCCCATTCCTTAGCCTGGTACACACCCTGAGTTTTCTTCTTCTGGTAATGTTTTACATGCTTTACATTGACACATGAAATACTCAAAGAAAGGACATTTTGACGTTTCTATTAGTTAGACACATTTTTTTATGTAATGAAAGTTTTCTATCTAATGCTTTCACAAGACTTGACTCTTTGTGATGTAGTCATACAAATAATGGACCATTTGCATAAGTTTAAGACAAGTTTGTGTAATAAAAGCCAACAGAGCTTGTGCTGCAAACTGAGCTAATTTCACAAACTATATGTTTTTTTTTTGTTGTGTTTTTTTACCTAGCCATCATAAATAAATAATATAATGTTACTTTTTAATGTCATCTATGTTATATGTATAATATGAAATGTGGGTGCCACTTTATATTAAGTGTATTTAACTATTATGTACTTGCACTAAAATAAATAATTTGATACAATGGACTTATATTAATGGACTTATACTTATAATGGACTTATACTTATATTTAAAAAATACCTGCATGTAATTACAGCTGTAATTGATTCATGTAATTACATTTGTAATTACACATTTGAATGTGCGTATTGTTGACGAAACACAATCACATATTCGAAACTGAAATGACCTTAAATTAGATGATTCAAGGATTGTTTTGCAAAGATGTTGCATTACAATCAAATGCCAATGCAATAATAATGTTAATCTCATGGGCCCAGTATGCAACACCTGTTCTTTCTCTCTCATCTCCCAGTCTCCGACTCTTTCCCTGTATATCGCATCTTCCCAAAGCTGAGCTTTGATTGAAAGTCTTTGCAAACTGATCGTTTCTGTTACTAGTTTAATACTTTTATCGTAATTTAAATCGTTGTTTGGTTTACTCGTGCTTGGCTCGCAGGTTCTGTGAATATAAAGCCCAAAAAAATTACTTCGATTTTATTTTTCATCTCACCTCGGAAAACAAGAAAGCGTTGCGATGCATTACTCTCTATGCGGTCACACTTTTCATGCATACATTTAAAATAATGAACATGAGCGCAAACATGTGAATTATGTTTCTAAAGCTAAAGCTAAGGCTGAGCTAAAAGCTAAAGTTGAGCTAAAGCTCTAAAGCTGAGATAAAGCTCTAAAGCTGAGATAAAGCTAAGCTAAAGCTAATGCTGAGCTAAAGCTAAAACAAATGCAGCTAAAGCAGCTCAGATAAGTTGGTTATCGTATTTGCAGCACCAAAGTAGAGTTAACATCAGGCAATTATCTCACAACCTTAGCCTATTTATTAGAAACCTCGGGGCCTCAGTGGGGGGTACAGGCCTGGCCTGGGCAATTATAAAGTGAATCTAAGACATAAGGACAGAACCCTGATATTGATGGAAATCCACTGTAGACTCGCTGCAATTAACGTAAATCAGTCGTAGCGACGGAGAACCCTAAATTGCGCATCAATTCTACACATATGCATAAAACGTATAGGCTCATTTGCGTTGGATACATTTTTTATCTGATAAGAATAGCATAAACTCTGATGCAAACACAATTCCCAGAAAAACATTCCCCTATGTGCATAATAAAAAACGATCTAATTGCATGATCAGATATGCTGTTTTGGTCATACTTGAGCAACGTGTGTCTAACCGAGTCCCTTTAGGGGCTCCGTACCGTGAAGATTAATACATGCTGTATTGTTCATTCTTAGTTCATCTGAACATTTTACAATAAGGCTTCATTCGTTAACAGTAGTTATAGTTAACATAAACTAACAATGAAAAATACTTCTACAGGGTTTATTAAGCTAATCTCAGTTCATGTAATTCCAACATACTATTAAAAACAAAAGTTTTTGTTAACATATAGTAGGTTAATCCACTGTAAGCTCAAATGTATTGCTCATTGTTGGTTCATGTTAGTTAATGCATTAATTAATGTAAGTGCTACCAGAAATTCTCATAAAATATAGTGTCAAACTTGTTCTGTGTAGAAAGAGAAGTGTACAAGCTGGTCACTCACTGCGTTTATGAGTCGACACAAACTCCAGAGGTATATTTGCACCTTGTTTTCAGAATGGGTTTAAACACTTAAACCCAGTCAACCACGGCATGGAAATACTCAAGTTAATCCGCTCTTCTTCAAATATGGGTCAGAACATGTTTTTTCTAAAGCAAACTCCCAGTTTTAAAATGTTCATAAATGTGTGTATCTTAGTAAAATGTGTATTACAGTACATTGTAGATATACAGGTTCTTCAGCAATGTTTTACATGAAGTGGATGTAGGGGATATTTGTGTTTGACGTTCATACTTTCAGAACAGTTGTTCACTGTAATGCAGATACAATCTTTCGACTTTTGTGCGAGTGTTTACGGATCACTGCAGAGTAGTTTTCCACCATCCATTAACACCTCACCTTCAGGAAGAACAAATGAAAGCAACACCATGCATGCATGCACATTTCCAAACTTACCTGTTATAATACAGTTCTGGTAAAAATATCTTTCTGTTTTTCCTTCCTTTATTCCTTTTCTAATTAGTCTGAATCTGATTTGTTTGTAGTGTGAAATGATGTTACGCACAAATATGATGAAAATATGTTGGTATTCATGTTAAAGGGATATCTCTTTATCTCTTCTGCTGAACACAAAGGAAGATATTTTGAAGAGCGATTGGATCTTTGGCACCATTGACTTCTACTATGGAAGTAGAACATTTGGTTCCAACCATTTGGTTCCAATTGTTCCTCAAAGTATCCTTCGGTTGTTGTTAAAGGGTTAGTTCACTGAAAAATGAAAGCTCTGTCAGTAATGAGTCTCCCTCATGCTGTTCAACTCCATAAGACTTTTGTTCATCTTTGGAAAAACAAATTCACTTCTACATATATGCAATTTCATTCTGCCGGGCCAGAAAAGTTTTTAAAGACATCGTTAAAATAGTTTGAGTGACTACATTGAAGTGACATTGAACTGAAGTTTATCAAGCGATGAGAATACTTTTTGTGCGCAAAAATAATTACTTTATTCAACTATTTATCTTCTTCTGCGTCGGCCTCTGACGAGAGTTCACAAGTGCCGTGACACACACACACGACACACAGTAGGCTTCTGAGTGTAGTCACTTCTGAGTGTAGGACTATTTTAATGATGTCTTCACTAACTTTTCTGGACCGGCAGAATGAAATTGCCTATGAAGGAGTGAGACGGCTCTCAGATTTCATCATAAATATCTTCATTTGTGTTCCGAAGATGAGGGAGAGCAATTATACTGACACAACTTTCATTTTTTTGGGTGAATTAACCCTTTAAGTTGGTTGGCTGATTGGTGAATTATAGTCCAAGTATGTTGATACAAGAAAATCTTGAGGAAATCAAACGCCATCTTCATTCTTCAAGCATCTTATTCAACATGAAAAGAAGAAATGTAACCACTTGTTAATAAAGAGAATCACTTTACCACACAATACAACCGGCTATTACCATGATTAACAAATAAAAGAAAGTTTATAATAAGACTTCTGAGTAACATAATCACAGCTAGGTGTCTGCGTATGTTTAAACTTCTGGAAGAACTGGTACAGTTGGTTAAACCATATCGATCACAAGATTATTAATACACAATGTTATCTCTAGGAAATGTAACACCCTTATTTCATTGTTAAAAAATGTGACATTTCATGTTAAAAATGTTTTCTGATGTGTATTTATTGTGTCAGTGATGCTGAAAAGAGAAAGGAAAAGGTTTAAAACGATTCAAATTCAGCAATATTATTGATGACCACTGACACTATCATGAACAACATTTGAAATAAAATGATCTCATGGATGAAACTTGTCTTTCGCTTTACAGATGAATTCGTATCAGAACTGTTGCAACATTGACACTGTTGTCTTCCTGTTCATTACAGCGAAGCTGCTTTGACTTCTAAAGACCTGTTTTGTCCAGTCAATGAGTATCTGCTACAATGATTCATTTGGAAGACATTCAGCAAATATGAACTGAAAATATATGTGATATCATGTAATTCACCCAATTACAATAAGATACTGGTGTTTGGGTCCCAGGTTTGGTGCATCTGCTCCTCTAGTGGCGACAGAAAGAACATCATGGGTTGGAAAGGAGTTTCTGTAGAAAGAATGAAGTCTTCTGTGATTGGTCCGTCATGACCAGCGCTGAGAAAAGGAACCGGTATCACGTGACTTTGCTATTGCGTGTTATTTTAACAACTGAGCTGAACATACACAGCTGGAAATGAAAGATATACAGACCTATCATACCTGAGCAGTAACAGATTTATATTGAGAAATGAAAGAGACTAATAAATAAGCGATTGAAAAAAAAACAAGTCTATTATAACAGTATGTCTCAGTATATAAATGGCACTATGTTGTTCATTGCATTGGATAGAAAATATTTTTTTTATCATTGTTTGGAACTATAAGTCTCTGCTTAACCATTGCACTTAGTAAATCGCATCACACTAAACTACTGCCTAATGACCTTTGGCAAACAGTGGAAATATATATATATATATATATATATATATATATATATATATATATATATATATATATATATATATTTGTGCATATTCTTCCTCAGGATCATCATCTCTGCTTATTCCTCTAGCTGAACTCTTTTGTCATTTCTGATCCTCGTTCTTCATCTTCATCCTCCCCATCACCCTCCTCTTCTTCCTCCTCCTCCTCCTCTATCTCAACCCCATCCAGGGTTTTCTGCAGCTGCTGTTGGATTCTCTTCAGCTCCTGAAGTCCATCCTGAAGCTCTCTGCAAACCTCTCGGATCTTGGCGGCGAACTCTGTCTTGGCTCCCTTGCGCAGCTCGAGCGAGCCCTTGGCGAGGAAGAAGACGTCGAGCGCGAGGAAGAGTCCGGACATGACGCCGGTGGTGACGCTGAGCACCTGCGCGGCTTTGGCTGCTCCTCCCGCTACGCTGAGCACCTGGACAGTGTTGATGAGGTTCTCCGTGTTGACCAGAAGAGCTTTCCCGGCCCGGCCACCCTCCTTCAACACGTGCTTCACGTTCTGGTTAAGAGCCTTTCTGGAGATGCTGTCCACGTACTGCTCGAAGTTCCACTCCTCCAGAGTCAACATCCCGGCCTGGAGACAAAAGATGCTAATCAGAAGGATGAAGAGTGAGACATGACAGTCTTCTTTCAGAAAAATACAATCAGAGTTACATTAAAACATATCCTGTCTCTTCCAAGCTTTATATTGGAAGTGAATGGTTGTTTCTGTTTTGAAGTCCATCAGAGAGCATCTATCCAATGATTAAAGTGCATCTGTCCATGATAAAAGTGTATCTATCCATCATAAAAGTGCATCTGTCAATCATAAAAGTGCATCTGTCAATCATAAAAGTGCATCTACCCACCATAAGTGCATCTGTCCATCATAAAAGTGCATCTATCCATCATAAAAGAGCATCTATCCATCATAAAAGTGCATCTATCCATCATAAAAGTGCATCTGTCCATCATAAAAGTGTATCTGTCCATCATAAAAGTGCATCTATCCATCATAAAAGTGCATCTATCCATCATAAAAGTGCATCTGTCCATCATAAAAGTGTATCTGTCCATCATAAAAGTGCATCTGTCCATCATAAAAGTGCATCTATCCATCATAAAAGTGCATCTGTCCATCATAAAAGTGCATCTGTCCATCATAAAAGTGCATCTGTCCATCATAAAAGTGCATCTGTCCATCATAAAAGTGCATCTGTCCATCATAAAAGTGCATCTGTCCATCATAAAAGTGCATCTGTCCATCATAAAAGTGCATCTATCCATCATAAAAGTGCATCTGTCCATCATAAAAGTGCATCTGTCCATACATAAAAGTGCATCTATCCATCATAAAAGTGCATCTAGCAACTAGCTAATATTTCAAATCGAAGCAGAAAGTATCAACACTTCCTCTAAATGCTTCAACAGTGCGTGATTTATAATGGATACATGGTAAGACAGCGGTGTGGTCATGGCGGCGTCTCACCTGCAGGAACTCCAGGCAGTCTTTAATGTCCTGGATTTGGTGCTGGTAGTCTTGGATCATCTTCTCCACCTTCTTGCGGTCGGTGTTGGAGTGAAGCGTGTCTGTGATGTTGGCGGAAGCCGAGGTCACACCACCAGCCGTCGCCACACCGATGCCCACCGCCGTCACGATGAGGGACGTCCCGAAGGTGAAGGGCGCCAGGACCAGGCCGGTGATGGTGGTGATGCTGCCGGCTACGCTCAGCCACCCCTCCGCCGACGCTCAGCGGTCACCGTCTTCTTGTGGAAAGAGTCGGCCGCGTCCGCTGAACGCCAGGAGCTCCAGTATCCGCTGATGCAGAGACGCCTCCCGCTGGTTTAGCAGGTGAACGAATAACTTGGCGGCCATGAAGACCCGGTTAGCAACCGCTTCGAATCGCTCTGGTGGACAGAGAGGTATTTACTTACTGTACTGACTTACTCTGAGATATCTTCTTGTGTACAAATGTCTCTGACGACTTAATGAGATTATCATGGGTCTATCAAATATAAGGTTTAGCACTACACCAGATCAGTCTAAAGTGTGGAAACACAGCTACTTGTGCACTTTTGACATTGAGTATTTTTATTTTTGTTTTGTTTCATTTAATGAAAAACTTCTAGTAGTTTAAGTTTCATAGAACAAAAATAACCCTGGTTTAAGTCAAGTCAAGTATATTTATATATAGCGCTTCACAATTTAGATTGCATCAAAGCAGCTTCACAGTATCAATCAAAACATAATAATGTTTGTTTCTTAGTAGAAAAACATCCACGTTTGGTAGAGCTGATCAAGGGGATTATTGATTGGTTAATTAATTTGAATATCCCCAATTGAGCAAGCCAAAGGCAACAGCCGCATGGAACTGAAAAACTCCATCAGGTGACCCAATGGTGTCCTAAAACTCCACCTAAAAGTCCATCAGGTAACCCAATGGTGTCCTAAACTCCATCAAGTGACCTAATTTAAATATAATCGCAGTAACACTTAAAGAAGGGTCATTTTTTTCTTAAAAAAATTTGAAATAATTATAAATCTTTCTCACCGTTCTCCATCTTCATCATTAAACTGTTTCGACTCATTCCATTCGCTCCAACCTGACGAATAAAACACGATCAAATACAAGTCAAAGGTTTTTAAAACACGCCTGAAGTTAAAGAAAATACCTTCTACTGTTCTCCACCAATCCAGCAAACCATCTTCATCCTGTCAATTTAAGACGAACTCAGTGACACGCAGAAACACTAGCAATCGAAGACTAAACGTCAGTTTACACATACGTCTTCATCGTCCAGAGGATTCCCGTCACTGGAGCCGACAGCAGTCTGAACTTCAGCAGAGGCGGATCTGGAGATCACACACACACACACACACACACACACACACACACACACACACACACACACACACACACACACACACACACACACACACACACACACACACACACACACACACACACACACACACACACACACACACACACACACACAGTGATGATCCCAGATCAGTCTAACAAAATACAGATGCATCAACTTTTCAACAGCAATGCAAGGCTGCAAACCGTCCGCAAAAGAACATGGAAAGTTTACAACAAAACAATAACAGGCCACTGAAGCTCCAGCTCAAACTAACAAACAAACAAACTAACTAATCAACTAAGTAACCAACTATCAACTAAGTAACCAACTATAAGCAACTAAATATCAACTAAGTAACCAACTAACTAAGCAACTAACAAATCAATAAACTAACTAATCAACTTACTAATTGAGTAATCAACTAAGGAACCAACTAACTAAGCAACTAACTGTCGACTAAGTAACCAAATAACGAAGCAACTAACAAACCAAAAAACTTAGGAATCAATAAACTTACCAATTGAGTATTCAACTAAGTAACCAACTAACTAACTATCAATTAAGCAACAAACTAACTAAGCAACTAACAAATCAATAAACTAATCAACTTACTAATTGAGTAATCAACTAAGTAACCAACTAACTAACACTGTAAACATCTAGGTAACCAACCAATCAACTAAGTAACTAACTAACTAAATAACCAAATAATCAAAAAAGTAACCAACTAACTAACAAACTAATCATCTAAGTATCCAAATAACTAACTAATCAACTAAGTAACTAAACAATCAACTAAGTAACCAGTTAACAAATGGACAGACGAATTAACTAATAAACAACTAACTTAATACTAACTAACTAACTAACTAACTAACTAACTAACTAACAACGAACTAATAACTAACTAACTGAACTAACTAACTAACTAACTAACTAACTAACTAACTAACTAAATAAATAAATAACTAAATAACTAAATAACTAAATAACTAAATAACCAATTAACTAAAAATGTATCTATATAGAGTAGTGTTAAACACAATTTACTATTAACTCATTATTATATATTATTTTGAGGCATTTATACACTATTATAAATTTATAATATATATTTTTTTATAAATAACTTTTTCTTTTTATATTTTCCATTTTCATTTTAGTTAAATGTTCAGTTATTTTTTATACTTTCTATATTTTTCAAGAATAGTTTTATCATTAATACAATCATATTTCCAAAAGATTAAATATTAATAATTGACATATAATTGACAGTTAACTCAAAGATATTCAAAGACATGAACATCATGTTTCACCTGTGTGTCCACACACACTCCGTCAGCCTCTCCTCCATCACACACCTGTGTTTCCACACACACTCCGTCTGCCTGTCCTCCATCACACACCTGTGTGTCCACACACACTCCGTCTGCCTCTCCTCCATCACACTTCTGCAAAGAGAGCAGAATAACTTCATATTGAGGGACGGTGGAAAAAACTGTCCAAGATATTATCCCTGTAAAGCCAGACATATGAAATAATCATCTGAAAATCTTTTTTTAAAGGAACCATTTATTGAACGATGAAACAAAAACCAGACATGAAAATAATAGTCTGGAAAATAAAAATATGTTCACATTTGATACATCAGTCATGTATGGCTCATATAATGAGAATATGGAGGAAAACCGGCTTGATTTTGTTCAGAGGCTCAAACTGAGCAAAAATATACAATTTGGTGCAGATATTAATATGAAATGTTGATGCTTCTAAATCAACAAGTTCCCTTTCAGTAGTACGTTGAAACGTGACGACTGATTGGGATCAAGCTTAAAGAGCCTGTGATCTTCAAGTACTATTAAAACGAGCCAATGTAATTGGCATGCATGAAATGCATCACACACTCTGTCCTCACGCCACGGGTATAAATACGGAAGTGGATGCACACACTAGTTGCCTTTCGCTTCGAAAGCCGATCGTTTGATGTCTCTGAAGAGTGCTGTTGTTCACGAGCGAGTGTGTCGGTGTTCTTCAGGAAGACTCTCCCAGTGCTGGTGTTCTGCAGCGCGAGTGCAGCGGTGATCGCCAGCTTTGAGCGCTCAACTATTGTTTCAACAAGCCAACTGCATTGGCTGCCTATTAAACATTGCATACATTTTAAAATATTGCTGATTACTTACAAAGCACAAAATGGTTGAGCTCCCCAGTACTTGAGCGAGCTCTTAACGCATTATAGTCCTTCATGTCTATGAACGCATTATAGTCCTTCACGATCTCGAAACTCCGGTCAGTTGATAATACCTAGAATATCAAAAATCGACTGCAGGCGGAGATCCTTTTCCTATTTAGCACCAAAACTCTAGAACAATCTTTAACATTGTCCGGGAAGCAGACACACTCTGTCAGTTCAAATCTAGACTAAAAACACATCTCTTTGGCCTAGCATACACACAACACACTATAGACTTCCTAAATTCAAAATTAGGCTGCATAGTTTAGATCAGCCGGAACCGTGAACACGTCCCGTAAATCCTGATGTACTTGGTACATCATAAGAAGGATGGCGTCTACGCTGATGTCAGTTTCTCTGTTTATCCCGAGGGACCCTCAATGGTGGACTTGCGCCTGGACTCATCCCTCATTCGACACGACAGCCATCGGCACTGATCCTCAACATCTCGTCTCCAAACCGGCGTGATTACTTCGACTTACAAAAAGATGGAAATGGACAAATAGTCTTAATGTTTCGATCCAGTCTGACTTGTAATGCTGCCCGAATCACACACTGTTCACATTGAATTATCACATCTAGTGTTGAGCAGTGCTCCTGTCTTGTGCGGGCATGTCGCTAGCACCTATACTGTTCTAAGTCAGGAGTGGGACAGGTCTTGATCATTGCCCATTTTTGGCCCAACCAGATCTAGTTCCCTTGACAGCCTTCCTGACTTCCTTTGAATACATTTTAGGGACTGGGCATGATGGTACCCACGTTCAAAGACCTGGACGGGGAGGCTCAGGTCACTATCACAAGGATGATAGGATGATCACTGACCATCACTTCTGCAAGCACCCCCTTAAGATGAGGCAGTTGTGCTTCGCTAGTTAGAAGTGTAACCTATTAGTTGAGTGAGTCTTCTCTCCGTGAGGAGATCCTGAGAGAGTTTGGTCATTTCAGTGCTCTCTTTGGCAAGTTGGGTTGGAGTAGACCAAGGTGCTTCCCTTGGTTCCTTTGGAGTCTCCCTCTGTTTAGGCTGGAGCCACCCCAGTGGCATTCCATGTGTCTTACTGCCCGGTCATCTGCCCAGTTCATTTGTGTATTCTCCACATGTTACCTCCCTTCGGGCAGGATGTGGCTTCTGCAGCGTCCCCTTCCTTTCAAGTTCAGGGCTTTCCCAGTGGTCCTGTAGGAACAGCCAGCCCGTTCTCATCCCAAGGCGTCATATACGATGCTTTTGCCAAAGCGTAGACATCCAACGCACATAGCACCCTTTAGCGTCAATATGACACACAGATATATATGGACCAGAAGGCGTCTCCTATACCCCTTTTCCACCAAAAAGAGAACTGGTTCAGAACTGGTGCTGGTTCAAAGTTGGTTCGGAGTTGGTTCAACTTGCGAACCCATTCAGAACCTGTTTGTTTTTCCACTGACTAGAGCGCCCAGGGAACGACGTCGTTACGTCACTGTGTACGTCGCCATACGTCTTAGCTAGAAACACTTCATAGACATAATATGGAAACGCTTATTATAACTCGTATACCAAAAAGGCTTTAAAAACAATTGAAATATGTAAGTCTTTTAATCTTTTCGTTTGATATGTAATCTTTTCTGATAAGTTATGTACCCCTGTCTTGTGTCTTTTTTTCTTTCCATTTATTTTTTTTTTGTGATTGTTTTCTTCTTTGCTTATGTTTTCAATAAAAAATAAATAAATAAAAATAGAGACGCTTGCGCCAACTTCAAGCTTAACAATTACAAAGGCGGACTCCATCGTGTTTCTGCAAATGTTTCTCCTGGCTTTGCAATCCTATATTATGGTCAGAAAAGATGTTTAGAACACATCTAAACCCGCCCCAGATCCCGACGTAAGCATGACGTGGTAAAAGAACGGTTCTAGTCCAGCAAAGAGTTGGTGCCGCTTTGGAACCAGTTCTCCCGGCCAAGGACCGGTTCTTTGGCTGTCGAAACACAAAAGAACTAGTTTGCGCGCAGGCACCGGCTCCAAACTGGCTCTCAAAATGGTTTGGTGGAAAAGGGGCTCTAGTGGTCTAACCCTAACCCTACCCCAGACCTATACCTACCCATAACTGTAGCATGTTATATTGACGCTGAAAGGGTGGCATGTGCGTTGGATGTCTATGTTTTGGCAAAAGTGTTGTATGATGCCATGGATTGAGAATGCGTTGGAACAGCAGTGACTTCCCTGGCCTAAGCCCTGTCAGAGACTATTTATATAGAGAAATGCTATATAGGGAAAACCCGTAACACCAAAGATGGTGGTGGTATGCACATGCCCAGCCTCTCCCGCTGGAAAGCCAATCATCTGCTTTTGCCTTTTAAAGGCGTTTTAAACCTTATTTTGGGGCAAAGTCATCAAACTTTGTCAGCGATTTTGATCATATTTTATTACTGTTTCTATACAAGCAGTTTTTATCTCCCGGTACCAGTGAAAGTGCAGTTCTGAGTCTGTGCCCATTCATTTAGATAGGAGCCTGGTCTTGTTAGTCCGAAATAGCTGCCCAGAGGCGTTGCCAATATGGCGGCCGAGTGGCATGACTTGCCTAAAAGGACTTTGGCCCTGTCCCTTCCCCGCCTTAGTTGCGGGGGGATCTGGAGGCTTTTGTCTAGGCACTGGAAGGTGGCAGCAGTAGATGGTGTTTTAATTGGGATCCCAATTAGTCGACACGCCGACTACCTCGAATGTGAGTGACTGAAAGGGAACGTCTCGGTTATGTACGTAACCCTTGATCCCTGAAGGACGTAGCCCTGTTTCCGTATTTATACCCGTGCCGCGGGGCGGAGTGAGTAATGCATTTCACACGCACCAATTACATTGGCTTGTTTTAATAGTACTTGAAGATGATAGGCTCTCTAAGCTTGAGCCAATCAGTCGACACATCTCCATCAGGGAAAGAGGGTTACATACGTAACCGAGACGATCTTTATAACAGTACAGCAGATACTCGCATAAAATGCATATACATATCAATATCTTCTTTTAAGATGACATTTAAATGCTTAGTTTTATGATTAAAGTTTGTTCTTTTTAAAATATATAATGCAATGCAATGGTGACTGACATAAACCTTCTTTAAAAGCCTGAAGATCATATTTGATACTCATGATTTATTATAATAAATGTTGTCTGGATAATCAAGTAAACCTGCTTCAGTCCAGCTGAAATATTACAAACAATATCAAAGTTATTCTGGTGTTTGCTAATGGTGTTTCATCATTTACAGGCCTTAGAAATTCATATATCAAATATAATATAAACGGTTTTATAGGGACTAGTTTTTATAAAAAGAATGGAAATGTTTTATTGTAATATATGAATCAGTGCCACAAGACAAAATTCAAAAGACTTCATACAGTATTATTCTATGTATAGTGTATAGTGTTATTTTCATATTAATGTGTTGTAATAATTTCATTACATTTTAGTTTTTATTTAATTTTAAAAATACTATTGTTGACTTCTAAATAAATAAAAAAAAACAGAAACTCAGATAAATCATCACATACACAATGAACATAGTTTAAATCAATGTTACTTTAGTGTCATTAATATAATGAATATATTCAATTTTAAGAGGTGTAACACTGGGTTCAGTGTCAGCATCAGCGCAGAGAATCAAACACTGATGAACTCGTACCACTTATAATATTAAAAACAATCACTAGGATCAGACATCATAAACTCTCGTACCTGAGCGCTGGATTCCAGAAGCATCCCAGCGGGATCCTGAAACACACACACAGAACACACTGAACAACACACTCCCGCTGCTGAGGAGTCAACACACTGAAACATGACGCAGTTTACCGGAGTTTTACCGCAGTTTACCACGTCTGCTGCCGACACACTGTGTGTGTGTGTGTGTGTGTGTGTGTGTGTGTGTGTGTGTGTGTGAGCCTCAATGGTCTCATTCTACAGAACCGAACGAGAGATGCTGAAACAGACAAACAGTTACTGCTGATCGCACAAACATCACACACCGGAGAGTGCTGAGACCTAATGTGTGTGAGTGTGTGTGAGAGAGAGTGAGTGCATGTGTGTGTGTGTGTGTGAAAGTGAGTGTGTCTGTGAGTGAGTGTGTTTGTCTGTGTGTGTATTGTTTTATACACTCAGTACAAATATTGCATTACTTCTCCATTGCACATGAATGTCATAAAAAAATAATAATACTTAACCTTTTTCATGAAGATAGGCTTAGTTCATAAAATACATGTCTGTATATTGCATATGATAGACTATAGCCTATATGAGGCAAATACCTGTTTTTATGTTTGTTTTGTTGTTGCTTAATTGCATCTTACAAATAGAAATAAAACCAATTATAATTGCTATTTTACCAGCGGGATAAATGACTCTAGCGTCGGGCACAAGTTTAAAAGAGGTTGGTCTGAAGTAGCTTCATTATTCATATGTGTGGTTTGGGCGTAACGTGAAATAAACCAATCAGAGCGTCATCCAACACACAATTATTATAACGCGGGTTTACCAGGCGCGCGCCAGGAGCGTTTACAGCCGAGGAGACCGATGTTCTAGTCAGGGCCGTGAAAGACAGAGAAGATGTTGAGAAACCACCCAAATCAGTGTTGGTTAAACATACATATGTGTCTTTCCACTATTGGGCAAACAGGTCTTTTTTAACATTTATCCTGCCAGTAAAATAGAAACAGCGCCCAAGACCCGCCCGCAAAGTTACTTGCACTTCGCGCTTGACACTTGCGTTTCAGATCGATAAAATAGGGCACCAGGTGTTTTCTGGTCAGAGGCGGATTTGTTTTCTGGAAGTGTAAAACAGCACCAGGGATTGTTTGCGCCGAACACGCCTCCTTTTACGCCGATCCGCCCAGGGAACGCAAGTTCATTCCCTAGTTTACCGTCAGTGTATAAAGTCATTTGCGCCTGGTGCAAGATAGAGCCCGAAGAAAGGCTTGTTTGTCACGTAGGTCGTTAATTACACACAACTACACACAGTACACACAACTTCTGAAGAGTCGTGATGACGATGTTGGATGTTGTGTTGAGGACGGTGGATATCATGACACAAGGATAATGGAGGGCGGAAGATTCCATGAGGGAAAAATGAATATTGAATATAAGGTCATTTAGAGAGAGTGTGTGTGTGTGTGTGTGTGTGTGTACCTGTGAGAAAAACCTGAATGGGTTTAGTTTTTGAATCATTCCCATGATCATTCCAGGAATCCTGAGAATAAAAAAAACAAAAAGTAAACAACCAACATGTCAATCACATTACTTGGGCTAATTGGTAACAAAAACAAAAAGTACAAATAAAAATAATCTAAAACGTAAAAAAAGATAAAAATGACAAAAATTTTAGAGTTAAGAAGTAGAAGTGTATCCTAACGTTTTTGTGTTCAGTCGCTGCCTCTTCTGTGCAGGAGGAGGAACTGCAGCGTTCAGGCGTTCCCTGCGGGGGGGAGAGAGAGAGAGAGAGAGAGAGAGAGAGAGAGAGAGAGAGAGAGAGAGAGAGAGAGAGAGAGAGAGAGAGAGAGAGAGAGAGAGAGAGAGAGAGAGAGAGAGAGAGAGATGAAGCCTAGAGAACAGCAGATCTCACTCTCCTTTATATAAGGATGACAGTAAGAGCTTCACCTGTTTACTGGCGTTATTCACTGGAGCTTTGCTCATCACTGCGCTCTGAGGACAGACGAAAACATCAACATCAACAGCAACAGCACTGCTAATAATCATAATCAGTGCGTTATTTATTAGGTTTATTACTTTACAATGAGTGTACAAAAATCTGCTCATTTTGGTTTACAATGAATCGGTCAACAGCCAGAAAAAGATCATTCTAAGAGTTTGAGGAATAATAAATTGTTTAAAAATAATTGAACATTATATATATAATCTAAAGCGTATACTCATATATATATATATATATATATATATATATATATACACACCGGCCACTTTATTAGGTACCCCATGCTAGTAACGGGTTGGACCCCTTTTGCCTTCAGAACTGCCTCAATTCTTCGTGGCATAGATTCAACAAGGTGCTGGAAGCATTCCTCAGGGAGTTTGGTCCATATTGACATGATGGCATCACACAGTTGCCGCAGATTTGTCGGCTGCACATCCATGATGCGAATCTCCCGTTCCACCACATCCCAAAGATGCTCTATTGGATTGAGATCTGGTGACTGTGGAGGCCATTTGAGTACAGCGAACTCATTGTCATGTTCAAGAAACCAGTCTGAGATGATTCCAGCTTTATGACATGGCGCATTATCCTGCTGAAAGTAGCCATCAGAAGTTGGGTACATTGTGGTCATAAAGGGATGGACATGGTCAGCAACAATACTCAGGTAGGCTGTGGCGTTGCAACGATGCTCAATTGGTACCAAGGGGCCCAAAGAGTGCCAAGAAAATATTCCCCACACCATGACACCACCACCACCAGCCTGAACCGTTGATACAAGGCAGGATGGATCCATGCTTTCATGTTGTAGACGCCAAATTCTGACCCTACCATCCGAATGTCGCAGCAGAAATCGAGACTCATCAGACCAGGCAACGTTTTTCCAATCTTCTATTGTCCAATTTCGATGAGCTTGTGCAAATTTTAGCCTCAGTTTCCTGTTCTTAGCTGAAAGGAGTGGCACCCGGTGTGGTCTTCTGCTGCTGTAGCCCATCTGCCTCAAAGTTCGACGTACTGTGCGTTCAGAGATGCTCTTCTGCCCACCTTGGTTGTAACGGGTGGTTATTTGAGTCACTGTTGCCCTTCTATCAGCTCGAACCAGTCTGGCCATTCTCCTCTGACCTCTGGCATCAACAAGGCATTTCCGCCCACAGAACTGCCGCTCACTGGATGTTTTTTCTTTTCGGACCATTCTCTGTAAACCCTAGAGATGGTTGTGCGTGAAAATCCCAGTAGATTAGCAGTTTCTGAAATACTCAGACCAGCCCTTCTGGCACCAACAATCATGCCACGTTCAAAGTCACTCAAATCACCTTTCTTCCCCATACTGATGCTCGGTTTGAACTGCAGGAGATTGTCTTGACCATGTCTACATGCCTAAATGCACTGAGTTGCCGCCATGTGATTGGCTGCTTAGAAATTAAGTGTTAACAAGCAGTTGGACAGGTGTACCTAATAAAGTATATATATATATTCTACAATAATATAGTAAGTAGAAAAAACATAATAATTTAACAATAAAAACTAAAGATTTTCCAAATTTATAACTGAAAAAGGCCTTTGTTTATTTGGTATAAGAATGTTTTTTTTTGTAAATCATAATTATTTAAAATTACAACATGAAAAGTTACAACACACTCAAAATGATGACAAGTAAGGCATAAAAATCCTCATTTCGATTCAGTGTAAGATCCTCTTCATGGGATCAGAAAGATTGAAAGCATGATTTAGTGGACACTTTTATTGAGTTTGAACGTGTGTTACCTGAGGAGAAGATTTAAAGGGATTTAGTTTCTGCATCACCAGTCCTTCCTGCCACACACACACACACACACACTTGTGTTAGTCTGAATGGGAGTGTGTACTTCTGCTTTGAGTGGATCTGCTCTTTAACATTTGACCGCAAGTCTTTTGAAAGCTTTGTAAATAGAGAGTAAACACTTCTACGTAACAACTCTATAGGCCTACATAACTTACACACACACACCTGAAATCTTCACATTCAGTCAGCTGTAAATACTCAATGCAAGTGAGTCACAACTGACGCTACTCTAAGAACTATTTTTATCTCGACACAACACACACACACCTTTCACTGACGCCTGAGACTCGGATTGTGTTATTATAGCCACTGCTTATTATAGTCGGGTGGACAATTCAACATTGTGTAAAAATGAATACAGGTAATAAATCATGAAATTACTGTTGTTTTGTTCTGTTGACATAATCAACAGTAAAACATAATCAGTAAATGTTTCTAAGTGTTCATCTTCCCGGAGAGGATTCACAAGCACTTCCTGAACAGATATTTACAGTGAACATTGCTATAAAATCACTCGGGTATTAAAATGTATTTTCCCTCACACAGAATAAATGTAGGCCTATCTTTACATGAACATACATATATTTACATATGCATTTATATAAACATTTCTGCCACATAAGAAAAAAAATATGCTTCTGTAAATCGTAATTATGACATAAAAAGTAAAAAAAATAATAATAAAATAAAATACTAAGCCATAATTAGGTCCTTAATCCATAAGTCTTTTTATGACTAAGTCTAAATCGTGAAGTAAAGTTTAAATTAATCTCAAAATGACTTTTTATTAAGTCAAAATTATAACAATGTTGAAATGGTGACATTAAAATGTGGAAATACTGACTTAATAATTAATTGTCATAAATCTGACAAAAAGTTGAAATTATGACAAAGAAATTTAAGTTTTTTTTTTACTTTTTTATTTTAACTTTACCTCATAATTTTTGGGTCAGTTTCCATTTCTGTCCCCTTGACATAAAAACTCAAAATTATAACTTAGTATGTCATAATGTTGTCTTAATAAATAGTCATAATCAAGACGTCATAATAGATTAAAATAAAGTATGACATAAAAGTCATGACAAAAGTCAAGTTTTGTGACAGTAAATTGAAAGAAATTACATTAAAAGGTAGACATTAACTTAATTCATAATTCATAAAAGTGTGAATAATGATAGTCATAATTTTGACTTTTTAATTTCAATATTACCTCATATCTTTTACATTTTATATCATAATTAGCTCATACATTCAAATTATGTCAGTCATAATCAAGACATTTCATAAGTAAAAGATTCAAAATCAACATTTTGAAGTCAAAATCGTTACGTAAATCAAACAACTGAAATTATGACGGCTTTTTCGACTTTTATGAAAAGTCAAAACTATGAGAAAGTTGAAATTGTGACAGTCATGATTTTGACAAAATGTTGGAATGGGATTTCTTTTAAAAGGGATCATGTGTGTAAGTTTAAATCAAAACGTTGAACCAAAACGTTGAAAATGAACCATCAGATAGTAAAAAGACATCAAATAAAGCCACTAAAACACAATCGAGATGCAGTGCGAAACTGAACTCTATTCAGAAAGGAAAGGAATGTGTGATGTGTGTGTTTTGTAAGTTGACGCGCCTTACAAACGCCTTTGATTTGTTGAACCTCGAGGGCGTGGTCAGTGACGAGCCTGAGGGCAAGGCTTGGCTCATGAATATTAATAAGCTTATGCTTAGGGACAGTCTGTCTGATTGGGTAACCGGTGAAGAAACTTTCGCTTTAGGCGATAGAAGTAAATAAACCTTGTTTTGATAAGAAAGTTCTTTGGGTTTTCGGACGATACACGACAATGCGCCCACAGACCAAGTCATAAACATAACAAAAGTTCCCATCAGCTCGCAATGCTAATGATATTTTTCCTCTTTCAACTTCCCCATAAAGAACAGAAGTTTCATGACAAAAATACCCATGCACACACATTCAACAAAACTCGTTCAACCGCGACCAAACCCGTACCTTTACAGTGATCGAGTCTGTCTTCTCTTCCAAAAGAAAACAAAAACAAACGGACACAAAATTCTGAGTTTTCAGTTTTCTTGAACTTTTAAACAATCCGTTTATTGAAGATGTTCGGGAAAAGCACGCAAAAATCTTGACAGGCTTAAATACGAAACGCACTGAAAGCACTAAAACAACTTAAAAACAGTGTTCAAGTCCTGAGGCGAGAAGAAAGTGTTTTCCAGCAGTCCAGCTCTTCCTCGAAGAAGCACATGATCACGGGGCGTATGCAGCAGAAGTGATTTTCCAGCCGACCTTGAGCAGCTGCTTTCTGTAGCTAACTGATGAAGTAATGCACACACATAGCCTACACACTATTTTTGAAATCACCTTTATTTAGGCGATTTATATATCTTCATTGCTGTATTGCACAAGATCATGTCAAGACATTGAAATAACCTTTTCCTCCCTCAGGTTTCATACCAGTTGTGCAAAACAAGAGCATGTGACAGATTTACTTAAAAATGCACTGCATCCAAAGCATACAATCTCAATTACTGTACATAAAAACATCTTGTCTGTGGGCTTAATTTTCATCATAATGAGTGTAAACAAAAACTGGATTTTCAACACACAGCAGAACAGTTAAATATGAAAGATGATTTGTGACAACATACAGAAATACTACAGACAACCTTTGTTTTAGGTTATGTAGTCCAGCAAAGCATGATGGGAAATGTTGTTCAAATGGAAAAATAAAAATATCAGGCTCTTAATCTTTTAATATTTATGTTGTAAAAAAAAAAAAAGGTAATGGCAGGTCACAATTCTGAGTTTGTATCTTACAACAAAAAACAGAATTGCAGATGTACATTTAGAATTCTAAGAAAATAAATAATAAAAAATTAGTCCGTATTGTGACAAATTTAGTATTCCAGAGCCATGGCAGGATTTTTCTTCTTTTGAGATTTAAACTCAGAATTTCAAGAAAGTCGTTTACATTTGTTTACATTTACAGTTGCATGCTTGTTTACATTTTTTTTTTTTAGGGGCGGAAACAAGTTCCCGCATGCTTGCACTCATTTCCATTCTGAATATATTTATTGTGTCATCAAAAGACATTCTTTCCCAAGAGAAAAAATTATTTCAATCCCATATAAGATTCACTCAAACTGAAAGCGAAGAAAAGTGTGTGAGAGAAATCATTTTTAAATTGTTTCACGAGTTCACACTTACATATAATTGAGGAATAAGATTTAATGTGTATTTGGCGTGCTGTCCGGAGGGAGGGCTCCGAGCTCGGAATTCAGCCCGAACCCAGAGTACTCCCCGTATGTAAGTGATTTTTTAGAAAGAGGAGTGTGGAGAACTAGGAGTGTGGAGGAGGGATGCTGCAAACTGTCAATGGATCGAGGTAAGACTGCTGGGTCTATTTGTACCCTCTTATCATTGATTGCTGATTGCTGTCCACCCGTGTTAATTATCTGCACGTGCTCTTCCGAACTTAGTTAATAAAACTTCATGAGATAAAAAGTGACCTGTTTTAGGCCCCGTCCACACGAAGACGCAGTTTCGCTGGGAACCGTATACATTTTTATACGTATTGGCGTTTCGTCCACACGGATTCGGCGTTTTGGGAGAGTGAAATCACAATTTTTTTAAACCGGGTCCCAAGGTGGATAAATCTGAAAACGACACCCTTGCGTTTTCGTGTGTACGGCCAATCCGTATATTTTGTAAAACGATGCCGAACTGCTTGTATAATATTAATATAATATAATGCGGCAGAAACTTCTGAGCCTCTTGAATTCCTTTATTTATTATTTACTTGAATGTTTTTTTTTTAGGCCTATACTTTTCTTTCGTATGCTGCTTGTCTGTTGTCTGGAAAAGACATTTCGTATTTTATAGGGATGGGGATTTAAAGCAAAAATAATATTGAACGATCGATGGAAATTATTTGATTATTTTGGCTATTCAAAAAACGCACCCCTAATTTTCCACTTCGACATTACATTTCTCTGTAGGTTAGGCGTAGGCTACGTG
Organism: Hybognathus amarus; assembly: GCA_030378365.1. NCBI lineage: Eukaryota > Metazoa > Chordata > Actinopteri > Cypriniformes > Leuciscidae > Hybognathus > Hybognathus amarus. Next base: position 45,775 of record JAQIUQ010007440.1, on the reverse strand, counting down.
TTATATCCATTAAAAAATGTATTCCGTTTAATATTTATGTTTAAATATGTTATTCTTTTATAAAAAAAGAAAAAAAGAAAATAAGCAACTGTGCATAATATTTCATCACCTTTTATTTTACTGCCTACAGCGCGCAAGGTTTTATGCGCATGCTGTAAGTCTTCTTCTCGCATTTTTAGTGGAAATCTATGGCAGAATTGCAGCGTCGCATACTGGTATGGGATGTCTACTACATCGTTTTCAGTCGTTTTCAGTGGTTTCGTGTGGACGCAGATATTTTCGAAGACGCCGCCGTGTTTACGAACTTTTTTTTTAGAACGAGGAAAAAAAAGAATCGAATAGGGGAAGCTCTGGCTTCGTGTTGACGAGGCCTTCATTTTTTCCATGGCAGAAAGAAACAGATTGCAAGATGTTAAATCCGAATTCTACGAAAAAAAGTCTGTATTGTGACAAATTCGGATATTAGGAGAATTTTTTTTTCTAATTGTGAATTAAAAAAAAATATTCTGAGAAAGTAGGAATTTCTTGTTTAAAACTTGCAATATTGAGAAGAAAAGTCTGAATTGCGAGACAAACTCGCAATTGCGAGAAAAAAATTCACGGCAGAAAAAAACAACTGATTTGCGAGATGTAAACTCGCTCCTTGAGAGAGTTTAATTTTATGCAAATGAGCATCAAAAAACATCCAATGGGCCTTCAGATGTTCCCTGTGGCGTCGAGCAGCTGCTCTCGGATGGAGTTGAGCTCCACTAAACCCTCCTGCAGTTGTTTAGCCAGGCTTCGCACTTCAGCCGTCACCTCCTTCTTACAACCTTTCTTCACCTCCTTCATGTCTTTCGTGAAGAACTTGTCCATTCCTGAATGCAGACTGGCTAGCTTGGCCAGAGTGTTGTTGGTTATCTCTTCCGCTCGCTCGAACCGGGTCCGTAACGAGGGCTGATGGTTTGCAGCGCCCGTCGCACTTCCCAGTCGCCGGTGTAGTAGTTGTTGCGTCGCAGCAGCGGATGAGCACGCAGTCGACCGAGACCTTCAACGATGAACCGCAAACAGCGCAGCATTTCCACCAGCTGTACCTCGTAGTCCTGAACGATTACCTCAATCTTCTTACGGTCCTGCGTAGGACGGAACAAAAACAACATTAGACGTTTTATCAAGCAAATGTCTTTTAGTAAAACTGTACAGACGTCCTTATTCAGCTTGTGCTTCACGTGTATTTCTGCTGTGAAATCTGAAAACATGCTAGAAAACAAACTTACTAGCAATGTGGTAAATCATGCTAGCAGCATGCTAAACTTGCTAGCAAGGAACTAATTAATGCTAGAAACATGGTAAAATTATCCGAATAAATCATGCTAGCAAAATGATTAAACATGCATTGTAATTCATGCTAGCATTGTGTTAAATCATGGCAGAAATAAGCTAGAAACTCGTCAGCAATGTGCTAAATCGTTATAGGAACGTGAAATCTTACTAGTAACGTGCCAATTCAAGCAGGAACCATGTCTGCAAAGTCATAAATCATGTTAAAATATGCTAGCAATGTGCTAAATTATGCAAGCAGCATTTTAAACATGCTAGCAATGTGCTAATTCAAGCTAAAATGTTAGAATTGTAATAAATCATGCTAGCAAAATGTATAAACATGCTAAAAATATACTAAAACATGCTAATTCAATCAAGAAACATGCCTGAAAAATGCTAAAACATGCTAGCAAAGTGCTAAAGCATGACAGTCAATCTGATAATTCATGCTAACATGTCATCAGCTTGATAAAACATGTAATCAATGTGCTTAGAGATTCTTAATAACATTCTGTTGACAAGTAAAATCTGCAAACTTCAATTTTTTCAAAGTTATTTTAAACTTTCAGACAAAGGCTTTGACAAGCCAATATCCAAGTTAGCCATCAAACTTAACTCATCAAGTAAATGTTAGCAAGGCTTGATCTGAAGATCGGCAAAGCCAATTTTATTGAAAGAATCAACATAAATAGTTCAAAATGACGGAAAAGGTGTTTGTTTATAATCGTCTAACAGCTGCATATGATAAAGAACGTGAACGCACATGCATGTTGTTGATGTTGTCTGAAATGCTGGCTGAAGCCGCCGTGATGCCGCCCGCCGTAGCGATGCCCAGTCCGATGGCTGAGACGATGATGGAAGCGCCGAACGTGACCGGAGCCAGCGCCCAGTCCCGTGATGGCCGCGGCTCCACCGATGGCTGTGGTCGTTCCCCCGTGATGTCGGCGACTTTAGTGCGATGGTGAAAATTGCTGAGGTCGTCGGCGATGCCGTATAAGGTCAGCACGTGCTGGTCAAGAAGCTCGGCTCGCTCCATGAAGAGCTTCAGGTACACGCAGAGCCACGATGGACCTTATCGGCCAACGCTTCAGACGATCTGACAGAGAGAAAGAGGACAGTCTCAATAAGTGTGAGGCTTAAAAGAGACAAAAACAAAGACAAACGACTTTATCTAGGATTTTATCAATGATGAGTTATGCCAAGTTCATGCTGCACGATTTTCAAAGTAGTCAGGTCGACTGTTCTTTTCACACTGCATGACTATCTTGGCCAGCATTCAGTCACTGCTGTGTTCACACTGGACGATTAATCGGCGAACAGAAGGTTTCACACTTTACAATAGGAAAAATCGCGACAGACTCTGTCTAGCACACTGTGCGCAAACTACGACTTCAAAACAAAAACGAGGAAACAACACGACACCACACGTGCAAGGAGTTCTCACGTGGAGACTTTTTTTTTTTTCGACCCGGTTGTGGTACAGCTCAGGTGAAACGTCCAACAGACACGAGTGCTCCTGCCAAATTTCGACTAATTTTTCTTCCATTTATTGTGTCCAAATAGGCCGAGAAGAAGCTTTGTTTTCTGAAACAATGCCATATCATGTTGATATGTGATCTATAACTCCTCCTCGAACTCCCGCTGCTCTGTATCCTGCTCTCTCACTGGCTGCCGATGTAGTTTTCAGTCAAAACACTTTCACACAGCAGGATTTAGAATCGCCGACAGGTCCAGATATGTAGCATGCCAAATTGTCACGGGCGTCGAGCGACGCGTTGGCGATTCTTCCAGATCGCGTCTTTGCTCATTCACACTGTGTGATTGTCACTCTCGTGAACGAGCGCCGAATTGCCTGTGATTTCGGGCAATTTGCGAGCTGAATTGTGCAGTCTGAACTCGGCATTAGTTGATTGATTGTTGATTGTTTTCCAGCTAAATATCTAAATGTTCTTAAATCAAGAAGAATAAACACCCAGTGGGGTCAGAGAAATCAATTCTTTTTTCATTTGAACTGTTTTTTTTGTACGCCATTGGGAGATACACTAATGTGCCAAAAGTTGTGGGACGTCTGTCTTTACATGCACATGATCTTTAATGATATTCCTGATCCATAGGGTTTCATATGGAGTTGGCCCACCCATTGCCGCTATAACAGCTTCAACTCTTCTGGGAAGGTTTCCACAAGGTTTTGGAGCGTATTTATGAGAAGGTCTGGCTCGCAGTCTCCGCTCGAATTCTTCCCAAAGATGTCCTATCGGGTTGAGCTCAGGACTCTGTGCAGGCCAGTCAAGTTCCTCCACATCAAACTCACTCATCCATGTCTTTATGGTCCTGATTTGTGCACTGGTGCGGAGACATGTTGGAACAGGAACATTCCCAAACTGTTCCCACACTGTTGTCTTGGTATGCTGAAGTATTAAGAGCTCCTTCCCTGGAACTAACGGGGCAAGACCAACCCCTGAAAAACAACCCCACGCCATAATCCCCCCTCCACCAAACTTTACACGTGAAACAATGCAGTCAGGCAAGTACCACAAAGCTCTCTAAGCACTGTTCCTGAGCTAATCTGAAGACCACATGAAGTTTGGTCTTTATGGGGAGCGTTTCCCAAAAGCATCGTTAGCCATCTATGGTTGGAAGTTCCGTCGTTACCAATAGAGTTCAATGGAAATCGCGACCATAGTTGGCTAACGATGCTTTGGGAAACACACCCCAGATGATCTTATGACATTGTGAATCTTACATGGTCTCTTCCTCTTTTAGAGCTGATTCGTCTCGATTTGGAGGTACTTCATCCCAAACTGAAAAACACAGATTGAATGTGAATGTGATTTCGATCTGATGACCACCGAAGTGATTTAGTGAATTAATCTGGACTCACACTCGACTGTATTCCACCACTCCATCAGACTGTCAGTGTCCTGCCAATAAACACACGTTTATGACAAACACACTTCAAAATCACATAAGAGAAAGTGACAGATTCACAAATACTGCAATAAACAGCACAGCTGAATCTATAGACTTGAGTGGAATGAAGTTAGCATGGCGAGGAATGTCATAACGCACACATGGATTTACTGACCCCTTCACAAGAAATCATGCTAGTACCATACTAAATCATGCTAAAAATGTGCTAATTCAAGCAACATGTTAACATAGGTTAAATCATGCTAGCAAAATGTTTAAACATCATGCTAGTATGCTAAACCACGTCAGAAATGTGCCAAACCATGTAAGGACCATGTGAAATTAGACTAATAATGTGCTAATTCAAGCAATAAACATGTCTGCAAATAGTTAAATCATGCTAAAACATGCTAGCAATGTGCTCAATTATATTAGGAACATGTGAAATCATACTAGCAATGTGCTTATTAATGCATGCAACATGCTAAATCATGCTAGCAATGTGATCATACTAAAACATGTTAGCAAGTTGCTAAAACGTTAGCAATGTGTTAAAATACGCTAGCAACTTGTTCAAATCACATCAAGAGAAATGGACAGATACTTCAGTATACAGCACAGCAGAATATGTAGACCTAATGAAAGGGAAGAAGTGACGAGGAAGGTCGTAATGCACACATGAATTTACTGACCCCTCCATCCTCCTCTTCCTCATGCTTCTGCTCTTCCTCTTGATCTCTCAGTCGTTTCATGTCCATTTGAGAAGACATCCACTCAGCCTTACGAGAGAGAGATGTGATGGAGAATGAGACGAAAACACCAAAGACTGATCAGATATGATATAATCACAGAAATATTTATTGTTTGTATTATAGGGCCCTGTGATTTCCACAAGAAACGGAAATCAAAGTTGCGAATCAAGTCATAAAAATAGAATTTAATATTACCAGAATACAAATTTTTCAAATTTTGATGAATAAATAAAAAGCACATCAGTAAACTTCAATCGTACTGACACAGAAAAACTATCATCATAACATAAACACACAGAAACACAAAGCTCTTCATTCTTAACCCGGCAAAATAAAAGTTTGGTTCAACTTGAAGAAATTGTGACAGAAATATATTAATGTTGTACAGTACAATTAAATTAAATAAATTATAACGTATTGTTAACTTAATTTGTTTTATGGAATAATTAAACATTTTCTTCTATGTTTTATTCTTGTCAGTAAAGCTGTTGTGTTGAATTAAAACAGACAAAAAAAGTTTGTTTAATTTCAAATGATTAAAAGGTCAATTAAATTAATGGTTTAAGCCTTCATTCGAATTCCAGAAAAATGTAAATACACAACAGAATTTCTGGAGGAATAAAATAAAATAAACAATGATTTTTTCTGTTTTATATATAAACTGATGTTTTTATAGACATGCTTTTTGATTATTAAAATTTATTTAAACTATTAAAATTCACAGCTTAAGCTTAAAACAGAAAATTTGGTAGAAAATAAAACGGAATTTGAGATTAAAAATAAAATGCATTTCATAGGCCTTTTATTAAATTTTTGTAAAAAGTTTCATGATTTCAATTAATTAGACATGCGTTTTGATTAATTTTTTTTTCATAATATTGTAGTATAAAAAAAAAAAATTGGGAAAAGAATAGGACCCTTCTACTATATTGTGCTAAATACCTTAGCAGCATCAGACAAGTAATAATTTGCAGACGTGGCACCAGGAGATTCCAGAAAGTCTTCGGGAAAAGCTTCCTGAAAAAGCAGGATATACACCAGATGAAGTGGCACTGAAAGAGTTCATTGTACAGCAGGTTGAGATGAAAGCGCTCTAACCTTTGACCCTCTGCGATACGTGTCCGTTTCTTGAGGTTTCTGTGGTTTATTGTCCTGTGTGAGAGGGGCCGTCAGTGCTAAACTCATTTGCGTGAACAACAGGAAAAGCATGCGAAGTGAAAAGATAAGCAGATACCGGTGTGTATTCCTCCCACCCGAAGTCATCTTCCGGCTCCAGGTCTCTGGCCCTGAACAGATCTGCACCCTTTTGAGGGCCCTCGTCTTCCCTCTCACGGCCTGCAGATGTCAGACGTCAGCATTTAAACATTTAGATAGTGAGATGAGAAGAAAGTCGGACGGGCACCTTCGAGCCTGGGCGGGACAGCGGCGGCACTTTCAGGGAGAGGAGGCTTCTTCATCTGCAGGAACAGCAAAACTCATTAAAGCTCCCATCAGACAGCATATTTTTGATTACAACAGAACACATTTTTTACTTTGACTGAAATAATTTTAGATAAATACAGTAAAAAATATAATTATAAACAAAAACATAAATAAATATAAATAAACATAATAATACATATAAATATTATGTACAAATAATATTTGTTTTTATATTTATACATATACTTGTATAAATATAAAATATACATAATATTATATAAATATATTTTTTATTTAACAAAATGGACTACAATTTAACCAGCATCAACTCCATTAACTAATTAAAAAATGAATAAATAAATGTAAACACAAAATATAATTATGAACATACCGGTAAATAAAATCACGACTGTTAAAAAAGTTGTTGCATTAAATTTGTAAGTACAATCAGCTTGAATGTTTTAGTCATTTAAACCTAAAATTCAAACTTTCAACATTAAAATGACTTAAAAAAGAAGTTTAATCTTGTTTAACTTTAAAATAGTTGAAAAGTGCTTAATTTTAATGAGTTAAAAATAAATAGATAAATTTATAATGTGTAATTTATAATTTTTAAACATAACTTAAATTTGTTTTAAACATTTGATGTCCTAACTTTTTTTAGTGTATAAATATAAATAATTATACTATTATATAAATATAATTTGTATTAATATTTATTTACTTGTGTTTTATATAATTCTTAGTTTCCGTAGTTTGAGAATAGAATAGCCTGATAACTTTCATTGATATCAAAAAGTGATTTGACGCACATTTACATAAATGATGTCAGTAATGCAGAAGTTCGTCCAAAAAGTAAGAAAAATAGTTCCTCCTCAGGCAACACTAACTTACAGTTTCTTATGAAATAATGAAAGTAATTCCTTTAACAAAACTAGTTTTCTGCTGTAGTGTTACTGTAAACACAAGTGAAACCACGTCTACTCAACAAATGCTGATCAAAAGAATCTGAACTGAAGCAAGAAGATTCCTCAGAGATCAGATCTAGGGAAAGTTTGAGAAATATCTGATGTGGAAATAAACAGAAGTTTCACCTCATCATGATCTTTAGTCGGCCTGATCTTAGGTTCCTCAATGCTCTGGAAAACACAAGTGTGTCCCGGTCAGCTGACGTTTAAATACTATATATTGCTATATCATTTAATATTGAATAAATCGTCAGAACTGATTTTTGAATACACCAAAAATTATACAAACTAAAGCCATGGTTATTATTGTCAAGTAAAACCATAAGAAACATTTACAAGTTGAAATAAAATAAACATTGACTAAAAATAAAATAAAATAGTAGTTGAAATAAAATATTTATATACGTTCTATGAGTTTAACTTGAAGTACTAAAATAACTAAAGCTAAAATGTATGTTTAATATATTATATAAAAAATATTAAAATAACAAATGAAAGATATAAAAAAGCTAATTTAAAATATTAATAAAAAAACTATATTAATAATATAGTATGTATACTTAAAATAAAATAAATGCTAACTGATTTTTTTTAAAATATAAACATTTATTTTATAATAAATTATTTTATTTCAACATTTTAAGAAAACATTTTGTATAATTGACAATATTAACACGAAAAAAAACAACTAACAAAATTACTAAAACTTTAACTAAAATGAAAATGGGAAACAAAATGTAATAAAAAAATTGATTTCATTTAACTAGTTTCTAGTTTAACGAAGTTTAACTTGTGCCAAAATAACAAACTGAAATTAAAGCTGCATGCAGCATTTGGCGAGGTTCAAGCATTTAAGGCCTTTAAGCACATAAGCTTTTAGGACATTACGTTTTATTTAGCAAGCTTTTAACCACTGAAATCATAGATGGAAAAGACCATATACAGCCAATACTGGCAATTTACCATAGGAAATATATGGTTTTAAAGATTTTTAACAGTTATAGCGCCACCTATTGTCCGATCTCTATAAAATTTTGGAAGCTTGTTCTGAATCTTATGTCACATATTCTCACCAATTTGTGTGAAGTTCTGAGTTTTCCTTTAGGATTTATAGGCTTTTGAGTGTTTTTTGCCATGCCCATTTTCTAAATGACCCGGTTATAAGCAACCAAATGCAAAACTTGATGGGTTCTCCCCAAATTGAGGCCTAACATCTGGCCAGGTTTCACGTCTCTAACTCTTACAGTTCGATTCTGCATGATCAGTTTTACAGACACTTTGTGCTTGAACCCCTAATAAGAATGAGAACTTTTTTAACAGTTATAGCGCCATCTAAGGCCCGCTCTCCATGAACCTTTGCATTCTTCTTCACCATGTTAGGACACATGTGCTCATCATTTTTTGTGAAGTTCTGAGTTTTCCTTTAGGATTTATAGGCTTTTGAGTGTATTTTGCCACGCCCCTTTTCTAAATGACCCTGTTACAGCCACCCAAATGCAAAAGTTAAATTATTTGATCTAGATAAAATTATTTATTTAGAGAGTCCAAAGATTTGCCCTGGACTGGTTTAGTTCCGAATTAGAGTGAAAATTCACAAAAGCAGGCTTTCGAACAAAATTCGACAAAAGCAGACATTTTTTCTCCAAATTGAGGCCTATCATCTGGCCAGGTTTTGCGTTCTAACTCTTTAGGTTCGGGTCTGCACAATCAGTTTTACAGATCCTTACAATTCCAATAGGGTTCAGTACTAAAAGCTCTCAGCTGTGAGTTTGAAGACTTACCTTCGACTGTCTGCGAGTGTAAAAGCGGGACTTAAACTTTGGCGAGTTTCTTCTGTAAACAAACAGATCAAAAATGAATCAAATACAAAATAAAATGGCATTGAAAGCTTCACAGAGATCATGCTGTAGGAACACACCGGCAGACAGTCTTGCGTCTCCTGAAGTTTGTCACTGAAGTCTGAAGTCGTGAAGAGATCGGATGCCTGAACACATCACACAACACCAGTCATGATTCTTCTCAGTTAGTTCTGGTTTAAAGATGAGTTATGCTTCCTATCTAAGCCCTACCTTTGAAGGAGGACCCATAAACCCACTGGAGTATGGACTCTGGAAAACAAGGGTTTATATATTAGCAATAAAAGCCTCAGTAGAAGTGACCAGAAGCAGAATATGGGTTAGTTTGAACCTTAAACTGGTTTGGTGAATAACTGGTGTCTTCAGTGTAAACGCTCATTCCCTTCAGCTCATCCATCCTGTCCTGATCCTAACATCACATCACATCTGTGTTAATAATCCCACACACACACACATACCTTCCCACAAACACCCGTACAAACCTTGAGATGTGGATGAGGAGTGAAGCCACACGCTCCCTTCAGTTCATCCTCACGCTCCTTCTCCTGGAACACACCGGTATACACACACTGTTATACACACACCGGTATACACACACCGTTATACACACACCGGTATACACACACACATGTTATACACACTGCTCTACACACCACCGTTATACACACACTGGTATACACACAGCTTTACACACCAACGTTATACACACGTTATCCACACCGTTATGTAGCAGTTACATATGTATAACGTGTGTATAACCGTGGTGTGTATAGCAGCGTTTAATGTTGTTTGTGTGTGTATGAGCGCGTGTAAATTCATCAGTCGAGAGCATTGCTGAGTATTTCCTCCTTAAACTGCAGTGAACCAAAGACAGTCTCAAAAAGATGCTGTGAAATCGCTGGTGTTTCTGACGTCACAAACCACCTTGTAACCAATCAGATCAACGTGTGATCATCAACCAGTGGATCTCTGAGTGAGTGGAGGCGGGGCTCATTTGCATATACATAGAATTCGAGCATACTAAATGAGGCAAGGGTGTCAAGTTACATTCAAGATATTTTAAGGCATGAAGACATTTTTTCGTCGTCCGTCTGTAATTCACGAATTGAAAATAAATTAATGTAATTAAAAATAAAGGTTTTTACTGGTGAGAATTGTATTTCTGATATGTGAAATTGGAATTTCAACTAGAAATGAATTCTTGCTATCAACAATTGTATTTGAATTGAAGCCTATGGTGACATTTCACTAGTGAAAATACAATTATAGACATCAAGAATTAGCACTTTAACTAGTGAAAATGTAATTTTTGATATCAGAATTGATATTCTGGATATGAATAGAAGTTAAAACGGCTTGCCATAGTGAAAGGGTCTTTATGTTTGCATGAGAAACCCACGGTTGAGTTTTTTCATATTTGACCCAAACGTGAGTTGAAACAACGCAGCATTTTTAGAGCGTGTACAGTATTCTCTTCTGAACATACCTTAAGATGTGGCGTTCCCTCTGTCGGTTCATTTTCAGCCTTGACAACCCAATAACAAACATAAAACTCTAATTAAAAACACAAACTAATATAATATAAGATAAGCAATCAAAGAAATCAGACTTACCCTGGATAAACCGATAACAAACCCTCTTTGAGGAACAAACTTGACTTTGACCTTCTTTTTGTGTTTCTAATAAAAAAGAATAACAGTGAGTAAAATAATGCATTGATGAGAAAATGAACAACAGAACAGAAAGACGACAGATCTCTCTCTTCTACCTGTCCATCGTCGATCCCTCCCGCGTTTCTCTCGCCATCCTTCTCTGCAATCTACAACAGAAATCACATGTAACTCAAAGTCTATCAACCACCCTGAACACCATAGCAACTGCATAGCAACACCTTGACAACCACCCAGAATACCCTGGCAACTGCATAGCAACACCTTAATAACCCCCAAATACCATAGCAACTGCATAGCAACACCTTAACAACCACCCATAATACCTAAGCAACTGCAAAGCAACACCTTAAAAACTACCCAGAATACCCTAGCAACTGCATAGCAACACCTTGACAACCACCCAGAATACCCTGGCAACTGCATAGCAACACCTTAATAACCCCCAAATACCATAGCAACTGCATAGCAACACCTTAACAACCACCCATAATACCTAAGCAACTGCAAAGCAACACCTTAAAAACTACCCAGAATACCCTAGCAACTGCATAGCAACACCTTGACAACCACCCAGAATACCCTGGCAACTGCATAGCAACACCTTAATAACCCCCAAATACCATAGCAACTGCATAGCAACACCTTAACAACCACCCATAATACCTAAGCAACTGCAAAGCAACACCTTAAAAATTACCCAGAATACCCTAGCAACTGCATAGCAACACCTTGACAACCACCCAGACAGGGGTTCTCTCATCTGAGAGGGGTTCTCTCATCCTAAAACCTTCTAACTTTGAACTTTTCAAACTACTTTAAAGTTAAAACTAGAACTTCAAGCTTTTCAAACTCACTCGAACTTTCTAACTCTGCGTTCTCAAGTTTGCATTGCCAAGATATCAGTGTATCAAATTTTAACTGATAATAAAAATCACTTTTTAAAAATCTATTATTAAAACTGCATTAGTATCTCAAAGACAGTGCATTAACAGTGATATCTGCTGGCCACAGACATGTACAGACAATGAACGCACAAAAATATCAAGCCAAACGACATTGCTTCAGAAATTATATATTTCTTATTTTATTTCTTATAATATTTTTGTGTTATTTTATTTTTATTGTAATTTAATTAAAAATAAAAAAAGAATTCAAATGCATATATTCATGTCAAAATGTATATATGTATTACATATTTTTTATTTAGTTGTTTGATGCTTTTATATTTTATTTTACATTTTTATTTCATTTTATTTCATTTTTTGTGGTATTCCTTCTTTTACTTTATTTATATAATTTTTTATATATATTTTTATTTTATGTTATGTTATTTTAATTTTATTTCACATTTTTTTCTTTTTCTATTTTCTTTTTTAAATATATTTTTCATGTTATTTTTTTATTTTATTTTATTTTTCCTTAAACATCACAATATCACACAAATGTCAGAGTGCTTGTGTGTTTTCCTCAATATTATTTTTAATGATTGTTGTGATAAATTCCACTCAATCTCAGTCACTCTGATGTGAATAATAATGCAGCTGTGCGTGTGTGTATTAATAACGTCCAGAACTGACACTAGTCTCAGGATAATGTTCAACTGGGGAAGGATTTACCGGGGGCTTGTCCTGCAGTGAAGCGCACAGATCCGAGTCTCCATCATTAAAGGGATCTTTAGAAAAGACTGCAAACAGAACACACACATGTATAAATAATGCGATTAATTAAACAGAACTGAACGCCTGAACGCCTCCACTGTAGTCTCGAGTTTCACAATATTCCTCATTATAATAATTAATGCACAGATTAAAGGGGCGGGGCCTGGTTGAGTTAGTTAGTAGTGTGTTAAATTGCCGTTTATGGAAAGGGGCGGGACATTTCCAAACACACTCGAAGCGCTCGACCAATCACAACGCAACGCTCCAGCCGACCAATCAGAGCAGAGTGTGCTTCTCAGGAGGAGGGCTTCATAGAGACAGGAAGTAAACATTAACTTTTTTTTTTTTTTGCCTTGTGTATTTATTGTGTAACTTATTGTTGTCTTTCACTTTTTTCACCTTATCTTGGCCAGGTCGCCGTTCTAAATGAGAATTTGTTCTCAATCGGCTTACCTGGTAAAATAAAGGTTAAATAAAAAAAAATAAAAAAAATAAAAAATGAAGTGTCCAAATATTCAGTTTAACTTAAGTCTCGAATGTCAAAATTATAGTTTTCTCTTTTATTTGTATTTAAACAATATAATATTTACTTAATAAGATAATAAATTATCTGCATATCCTTCAATTTTTGAATACAATTTATAATAATTTTGAAATAAAATAATCTAAATCACAATTTATTAATTATTATATTAAATACTTTAAAATTTTGAATGTATACATTTTTAATCAAACATAACTAATATAAGTATAAAGTATCATATCTTTCAAAACAGATCATTTTCTGTTTGGTTTATGGCTTTAAAATCCAGGCTTTAAATCTAGAGTACCAGCTATATTTCATATTTTATATTATATATTATATTCCTCATACCTGTGGTCGATGTGGCACAGGAGGCTTGAAATTCTGTGTTTGCTTCTGTAAAGTAAATATAAGAAATAAATATATTAAAGATACAGTGGACATCGCAGCACAGACACTAGTGTGTGTGTGTGTGTGTGTGTGTGTCGTACCAGTGTGAAGTCCACATCTTCATCTCTCTTTGGCCCGACGCGCGAGATCAGCCGTTTTTGACCAGGACGGTAAATCATCCTAAGAAGACAATTCAGTGAGGTCAAAGGTAAAACGAAAAGCATATTTAACATGATAAATGTGTTATTGATGGAGCAAACCTGAGAGTCAGCAGGGAATCCTTTAGCTGAAGCGTCAGTGTGTTTCGTCTGAAGATATTAAACATCAGAAACACTGAAGATATTTAGTGACTCATCACACTCTTGCTGGTTTAATCATATGCGGATCAATTCATACCAGAAATGTCCATGAAAGTGTTAAATGAACATATAAACAGGCTCATTATTAAAACATTGTGTGATGTATTGGAAATGAGCAGCCGTTCCTTTATGTAAAACACCAGTACAGGGTTTGTTTAAAATAATATTGCAATGTACATTATTTATGATCTATATTAAAATGATTATATCTATAATATACACACATCATTAGACACAGTGTGATGAACACACTCGTTATCCCTCTTCATATTTGAGGATATTCACCTTTGACCCTCGGCGCAGAGTGTGTGTGTTCGTCTCAGAGATCTTCTCTTCATCCACAGTTTTATCCTGAAATCAAAGATTCAGAAACTATAATTATATAATTATGAGGTTTACACTGAGTTTGTTTTTTTCCTGTATTTTGAATTATGCATTGCATTTTGTTTTAGGGTTCAATTACAATTGATTTTTTAAACAAATTTTCATTTTCCAGCGAACACTCGCAAATAAACGACACACTTGTCTCATGTGCCCTATGCTACGATTGTAAAGTTTCCCGATTATGTTCTGACGTCTCCGAAACAGCTTCTCATGACTCAATCAAAAACACTTTTCTCATAACACACAGATCATCTCTTTCTCACAGCATTCAGTGTCTCTAAACCCCGCCTCTCTGAGAGCTGCTCTGCTCTGATTGGTCAGATGACCCAGTCTGTTGTGATTGGTCTACTCTGCTCTGATTGGTTCGGATGGCAAAAAAACTCCATTATCTTTGAAACAATCTTTGAAGACCTTTTACATTCACAAACAACTCTATTACACACTGGATGAACAGGAATATCTAAAAAAAACATAATTGGGGACCTTTAGCAACTGGTTGTCAGTCATTTACCTTTGAGCTCCTCCTGATCAGCAGAGATTGTCTCAGTTTTTTCCCCAGCGTCTATAAAGATCAACAGGAGACATGAGCACGTGAAGGACGGACACACACTCGATGTCACTCACGCTGAGTTTAATAAGTACCTGCTTTCCGTTCTTCTTCACAGTCTAGTCGACTCCAGCGGACGCCTCTGTGATCTACAGTCAATAATATTGTGAAACCAGATTTTTACAGTGTGAGAAACTCAGTCATATGTGATTTGGGTGGTTGCCAAGGCATAACTATGTGGTTGCTAATGTTTCTGTTTTTAGCGCATTCCAAGCCCTCAACATCTGAAAAACATCATCTTCTTTATCTTCTGTAGTTTTGTTGATTTAGACTATCATAAATCCATGCAGGGTAAATATGTCAGCCAATTATGTTTTGTGAGGTTAATTATTGAGTGTAATGATTATTATATTATTTAAAAAAAAATTAACTACTAAAACATTCAATTTATTGTTTGATTTTTTTGGGCTGCAGAGATTGTTAATTATTATTTTAATTATTATTATTTGTTTTATCTAGAATTAAATCAAATTTAGTGTTTATTTATTTATTTTTGTAAAATGTATTAGGTTTGATGCTGAATGTAAAATGAAGTAAAACCGCTGGTGAGATTCTGAAAACTTTTTAATCTAATACTTCAGTTCAGTTTTATTTTAAATATCTAAGAATATTTTTAAAGGAGTAATTCACTTTTCAAAAACCTTTTGCTGATAATTTACTCACCCCGTGTCATCCAAGATGTTCATGTCTTTCTTTCTTCAGTGGAAAAGAAATTAATGTTTTTTGATGAAAAACATTTTCTCCATATAATGGACTTCAATGGGTCCAAAAGACAGTTTCAGTGCAAACTGTTCAAAGGGCTTTAAACGATTCCAGACGATGAATAAGGGTCTTATCAAGCGAAACGATCACTTATTTAATAAATAAATAACAAAGTTAAGTTTTATAAGCTCAAATGCTCATCTTGCTCTGTTCTGTGATGAGCAGTCAGTGGCTCTCCTGTTAGAACTCGTTCATCAAAATGAACAAATCTTTTTCGAAGTCATTTGGTAGATTCAACAAACGAAATGACTCATTCATTTTGATCAACTTTTTAATTTATTTATTAAATGAGTGATGGTTTCGTTTGATAAGACCCTTATTCATCGTCTGGAATTGTTTAAAGCCCTTTGAACAGTTTGCACTGAAACTGTCTTTTGGACCTTGAACCGTTTGGTTCCCATTGAAGTTCATTATATGGAGAAAATCCTGGAATGTTTTCATCAAAAACCTTCATTTCTTTTCGACTGAAGAGAAGAAAGACATGGAACATCTTGAATGACATGGGGGCGAGTAAATTATCAGCAATTTATTTTTTTTAAAGTGAACTACTCCTTTTAATAGTTTGTCATCTGATGGTCTGACTCACCCGTACAGAGTCTCTCCGAAGCCTTAATTTCCAGCCTGCACCAGAGAAAGAGCCAATGAAATGACAATATTTTTTGCACAGGTTTTCTGTTCTACATTTCACACATTAAGAACTTACTGGTTTCCATTCTAGAGAGTGTTCTGGACTGTGTTCGGGCCAGTCCTTCCACACACCTTTCCTGTAAATCACGTTTCAGTTACGTTAGGTGTATTTGTTTTAAATCAAGCATAACAATCTACACAGGCATATGAGTCCATTTGAGGGTGTTTCTTCAACTACAGGAATTAAATAAATACATAAATCAACTTTTTCCTTGTTGCAACATGAAGATCAAATCGATGGAGATTTTTACCATCTTTTGTTTACAGTCTGTCAAATTATGCAATATTTATTTTTACCATTGAGTTCACAGTCTTGTGCCTTTGTATTTTATGTTTTGCTTTAAATCAAAATTTGTAATGTTCTGATGTTATAATGCTTTAACGAAGACAGAAAAAATTGGAAATGGAAAAAATTCTTTGAACCAGTGCTTGTTGAAACTGTGGCACACATACCTGACCGATGAGAAGCACATCCTCATAAACCAGCAGATCGTTCTACCACCTCAGTCGTCGAGTTCTGCCAGATCAAAACAGTTCATGAAAGTGTTGAACAGATAACAGAGCGTAGATAAGATGAGAGATTGCATTTAAACTCAAAAATACAATAATAGTGGAGTGAAAATAAAATTCAAGTGACACTTTATTTCGATGGTCCACTTAACAGTCAACTAACTATAAGTAACTTTGCAAATAGCCATCACTATATTATTAGCAGACTGTAATATCTGCTAACATGTTTTGATGCTCAACGGTCATTTTACTGATGATATGTAACTATGCAACTACTTGTCAACTTATTTTACTAAAACGAACCCTAACCTAACAGTTACAATCTACTAACCCCTTTAATGAGAGTTTGTTGACATGTACTGTAGTTGCAAATTAATGAGAGATAGTTGACTTGTAGTTGCAAATTAATGAATTAGTTTGACATGAAATTGCCTATTAATAAGTAGTAGTTGACATGTAGTTGTGAATTAATGAGATTTGGTTGACATGTAGTTGCAAATTAATGAGATTTAGTTGACATGTAGTTGCAAATTAATGAATTAGTTGACGTAGTTGCCTATTAATAAGTGTTAGATGACATGTAGTTCCGAATTAAAGAGATTTAGCTGACGTGTAGTCACGAATTAATGAATTAGTTGACATGTATTTGCCTATTAATAAATGTTAGTTGACGTAGTTGCGAATTAAAGAGATTAAGATGACATGTAGTTGCAAATTAATGAATTAGCTGACGTAGTTGCCTATTAATAAGAGTGAATTGACATGTAGTTGCGAAGTAAAGAGATTTAGTTGAGAGCTGCAGTCTACGGAAACAACGGAATAACAATAAAAAGATCATTCAAAATTTATATCTCACAATTCTCAGAAGAAAAATATGAATTTTGAGATATAAACGTGATATTCTTCCTAATCCCCTCAGAATCAGAAGAAACCAATTACATTTTACATGGATTATATTGCAAAATATATATGAAAAATGTGCCACAATTCTGAGAACTTTTTTCTTTCAAAATTGTGATATACATTCGCAGTTGTGAGAAAAAAAGTTTTATGTTTCAATAGTTTCTATGTAAAAGGTATTCAATGTTAGATAGTAGTCTAATAGTAGGATGATCATAGCAGGTTTCATCGATTCCAGTACAAATATGACCAGAAAAGTGTTTAAAGAGAACAATAAGAAAATATGTTTGCTCACAACTGTAATATTTACTTCATGTTGATATAAATACGACAAATCCATCTAAATAGCAACTAGATAATGTTAACAAATGTAAATGATTTGTTTGAAAATAAAATGATCCCTTTACAGTTTTGTTTTGTGTAATTGGAATATATTGAATTGTATAATGTTTACCTGTAGTGTTATTGTTGTTTAAAAAGAGAGAAAGTCTGTATCCAGAATAACATTATCATCAAATCACATGCACTACATCTCCCACAGAACAGTAAAATGGGGAAAGGAAAGGGGTGAGAAGGAGAAGTTTCCAGTAAAGGAGTGATACCTGAGGCTGATGGACGCTCTTGGGGGCTTTACTGCGAGGAGCAGGTTTCGCGCGACGCCTCCTGAACATCTACAAGAACAAAATAACTGGCATTTTGTTTTGGGTGGAGAATAAATGGGTCTTATAACCCCCTAAAGACCCCATAAAATGATCAGATGAGTATTTCCTGTTGAAACAGCCTTCATTCCTGCTGGAACCTGCAGCATATCTGGCAACCTCGAGAGTCATGGGGGTAGGCAGGGATACACCCTATTCGCAGGGATACAGCCCTAACTCCGCCCACAACATTTTTTGGTTGGGAAGTTCAGTCATGGACTCGAATCCATTGAGGAGTAATTATGATCAGACAAAAAATGAACGGCCCAATCAGATTGCGAGGGTGGGCTTTATACGATGATGGGGACGTAATCTTGTGATCTTCGGGACGTGATCAGTCACGTAATCAAAGAGCACTAACTGGTTTCCCTCAGAGATGACTGCAGCTGGAGAATTGAGATGTAAAGATTCCGCTGTCGCGTCTATTTTAAAATTAATTCGACAGTGCATTAATTTTAATAGACAAACAGAAAACTGCAATTAAGGCATTTGTCGATCGGAAAGATATTCGGCAAAAGTGTGACTTACAGTTTCAGCTGGCTCTGACGGTCGCTAAGTTAAGAAGATGGGACGTAATGAAAAGCCTGTGGTCGTTGTGGTTTCTCCTTTGCTCATGAAGGACCAAGTGAAAGAAGAAATTCTCGTTATTTAACTTCTAAAATAAGTAAGTTCTGTTGCCAACTATGCTATGCAAAGTATTTGACTTACTGAGTTGCTCTGATTGGTTGTAGGTCTGTCCGACTATGCAATTGAGTGCAGAGATTTTTTTTCCTGGTTACGATTGAGTACCGCCTCATAATCAAAGCCCTACGGAGCGATCTCAGAATATGAGTATGACGAAGTCAGGCTAGATTGCAGTACCAGTTTTGGCCACAATCTTGCATACAGCTCCTTTAAAGCAACACTAAATAAGATTTTTTTACCTTAAAATAATGTTTTCAAAATCGTTTCAGTGGTTCATCAGAGTCGTAACATGGTGAAATGCACTTACGCCATCGCTTTGCGGTACGATCTAATATATCCACGGTATTGCCAGATCGGGTCGTGTTCTGTAGTCCAAATAAAACATAAGAAAACTAAACCTGACTTGCTTTACGGCAAGCGTTACAATTGCCGATAGTTGTTATCCTACAACTACCTGTAAGATAACTAGCAGCCGGGTCGCTTTTGAATTGTCATCATGATTCCAAAGCCGATGCCGGATAAACAGAGAGCATGTGCGTGCGTGCGTGCGTGATGACGCTAGGCTAAATTATTTATGACAGCAGTAATAGACAATTCTGAGCCTGTTCTCATCCTTTATCGTCATATTGAATGCTGTATGACAAAACGGCGCTATACTACGCACATGGCACCCTTTATCGTTAATATAACACGTGCTGTGATGGTTGGGTTTAGGTGTAGGGTAGGGTAGTCTCATATTACGCTAAAGGATTTATTGGATTTATTACGCCTTGGGTTCGCCATATGAGACTACCCTACTCCACACCTAAACCCAACCATCACAGCGCGCGTTATATTAACGATAACGGATGCCATGTGCGTAGTATAGCGCCGTTTTGTCATATAGCGTTCTATATGACGATAAAGCATGAGAATGCATTGCAATTCTGCTTCCAACCTGTAGGGAGACCGCAGAGGAAAAGTTTTATTGGTGTTGCTTCAAAGGGAATGGGAGATGAGACTATGATTGGTTAATTGCACGTAAAGCCCAAAACACAGGCATTGCTCGTTAAGAGAGATAGAGACGACCCTTTTAGGCCATGCGCCGGGAGCAGCGACCATTTGTCCTCTTGTTAAACTAGCAAAAGTGATCTTAGATCCTTAAAATAGGATCCTTAGAGTCACACAAGATATAGATGAGCTCAAAACCAACAGATATGGATTAAAAGCCAGTAAACGTGATTCATGGGGTCTGTAGTGGACAGATGTTCTTACCAAGCCTCCGTTGGAGGTGTTTGTGGAGGGAATCTCTTGAACGGCTCCGTTCTGCAAACCGTCATGAGACGTCCCGACGTCCTGCTTCGTCTCTTGACCGATTAGAAGCAGATCATTATTGCTCTTCTGATTGGACTGAACTTCACTCTGAGGGTCGAACAGAGGATCGAACGCCTTGATGTCAGAGACGTCGGGATCCTGCGGTGGACGGAGGCGTCTTGAAAATATCATCAAACACTGGATCGGTGTTAGAGAAGAAACTCTCTGTTTTAGTGGACGTTTCTTGGAAAACATCGGCCGAATGAAACGGCGATGTGAAGGAAGGAGTGGCTTGGGATCTCTTCTGTCTAGAAAGGATGAAGTCCAGCAGTGGATCCCTCTGATTGACTGAAGACGAGGATTCTGTGTTCTGATTGGTTGAGCTGCTTTGTGTCAGATCAGTGTCCACCTTGTCTTTGAAAGGCTGGAAAATGTCTGTTTCTTCACCCCAGATGCCCGACGTTGTTTGAAACACATCAGGTGTGTTATCTGGATAAAAATCAGGTGAAGGAAACACAACCCAGTCTGGAAGCCGCGAAAGGATCGCTGTTCACAAAGTCCGAAAACAGAGGCGAATGATAAATGCCGTTGCTTTGTCCTGTTACGTTTGGTAACACAGTATTTTCCTCATCAACCGTTTTCATGGTGTATTCCTGCAAACACAAGCGTATTCAACAGAACATTTGAGGATTCAATCCCATATACATACACCATTTTTTATCAATTATGTCAATGCAATTTATAATACGCAAGGAAACAAATGCAACTAAAATGTTTGGGTTTCTTAAAGAGGTCTCTTCTGCTCATCAAGGCTGCATTGATTTGATCAAAAATACAGTAAAAATGGTAAAATTGTGAAATATTATTACAATTTAAAACAGCTGTTTTCTATGTGAATATATGTTAAGACGTAATTTATTCCTGTGATCAAAGCTGAATTTACAGCATCATTACTCCAGTATTCATGTCTCCATCAGAAATCACTCTAGGCTACTATGATGATTGGATGCTCAAGAAACATTTATAATTATTATCAGTGTTGAAAACAATTGTGAAGCTTCATATTTGTGAGGAAACCATGATACATTTTTTTTGTTTTGGGGATTCTTTAGATAAAGCATTTTTTTATTATTTGAAATAGAAATCTAATGCATCAATTTAACGCATCCTTGCTGAATAAAAGTATTAATCTCTTGATAAAATCATTCTGTCCCCAGACTATTGAAGGGTGATGTGTGTGTGAGATTGTCACTGATACCTGTGGGTTTGAACAGAAAGGATTCAAGGAGCTGTTGATCACATTCTAGTGGAGAGAAAATCAGAATTAAAGAGTTTAGATCAGTGGCGGATGCAGAGCGTGACAGATGGGTGGGCCTGGATTAAGTCGAGGTGGGCCAGAATCGAGGGTTTCTAGATTTTGTTGTTTTACTACTAGAAAGGCTATATTTATGGAGATGAGAAATAAAAACTCGACACTGTTCTGTCGAGCTTTCGAAGTTGTTACTGAGGCAAGCCGATTAGTTGGTTTTTGTCACATGACCTGCGGTGCGCTTGCGGCATATATGCATATATGCGCGCCTGGACAATCGCTTTGTGGTCACGGAAAACGCGCGTCAGAAACTCGTGGTTTATGCATAATTTAAAAAAAAAGAATGCATGAAACCTGTAAAGTGTTACCGGAAATACAACTGGAAAATTTGCGGGATGTGTCTCGAACAGAAAAACAACTCGGTTTCACGTTCACTGTTTTTATTTCAGCACCTCGGACAGTCTTCTGAGGCATAAAACACCTGCAGACAGAAACAATCTCGTTTAAATTTCAGATCACACGTCGAGGACGCACGTTTTGATGCAAAACCGGGAATTTCTGATGCGCGTTTTCCGTGACCACAAAGCGCACGTTAAGAAGGCGAGCTTTAATGGCAAATCGCGCATCCCTTGGCTGTCGAAACGCACGCGTTTGACGAGTCAATCAGACGCCTGACCACGTCTGTCGCGACAACGTTGCTTCCATAATGAGAGCATACATTATATTTGAAATGACAGCGCGCAAAAGAGGCGATCTGTGAACGGGCCCTATTCTTTTGTCTTTCCAAGATGTGTTCATGTGAACAAATGAGCCTCGTCCGCTCTCCTTGCAAGGGGTGTCGAAGTCTGGACAAAATATGTACAGTGACATGACATCACTGCCAGATTCAAACTGCGTTCGCTGGCGCTGACCAGAGATGGACGCGCTCAGCGCTCGTCATATCATATAAAGTGTTCGGCGGGCCGTATGGTCAAACTTAATTCATTATTATTATTAATATATATATATATATATATATATATATAATATATATATATATATATATATATATATATATATATATATATATATATATATATATATATATATATATATATATATATATATATATATATATATATATATATATTGTTTTTATTAATCTGTTTAGGTGGGCCACTTGTCAATCTGGGTGGGCACGTGCCCACCCAGGCCCACCCGTAAATCCGCGCCTGGTTTAGATTGGATAAAAACAGTAAAAAACACAAACATGGGCTCTCATACATTTCACACACACTCATGCAAATAAAGCTTCTTAATCATCAGTGGTTCCATGAAGAACCTTTGGTAACACTTTATTTCGATAGTCCACTTTAGACATCCTACTTACTATAAGTAACTTTTCATGTCAACTAACTGTCAGAGTATTATCAGCTTAATATCTGCTAACACTTTATTTTGTTGGTCCCCCAACAGACATTCAACTGACAAGTAACTTGGTGACTATAAGTAAACTTATTCTCCTAACCCAAAGCCTAACACCTAACCTTAACCAGTCTACTGACAGTCTACTATAATATACTAATACTCTAATGAGAGTGAGTTGACATGTAGTTGAAAAGCTACTTAATAATTAGTAGAAAGTCCAAAGTGACTATCGAAATAAAGTGTAACCGAACCTTTAACGTCAGTGTAAGCTTTCCCTTCCACTAAAGGTTCTTTGGATTATTAAAATGTTAAGAATAAAAAAGGTTATTTTAAGAACTGTTCATTGAGAGGTTATTTGGGGACCAAAATAATTATTCTTGTTGGAAAAAAAGAAAAGAAAAGTGGAACCTTAATTTTTTGTGAATGTTAACTAAAGTGTTTTATTTGCAAAAGCACAGCCTCAATGGCTGAAGATCGTCTTGAACTGAGTGTCTAATGGACTAGCTGGACTCTGATATACTCTTATTAATAATTCTTATTACATTATTTAATAAAAATAAGATGTTAGATTCTCACCTCCATAATCAGACCTGATGCACCAAACATCAGAATCGTGTGACACACAATAAAGGAGATGGACGGTTGAATACCGAAAAAGAAAGAACACAACAAAATTTCATAAACATTGTTAAATTACGTTTTTGTGCTGACGTTTTATAACATAATTAAAGACCAGATACTTTTACCGAACGTTCTATTTACGCATTTGTTTGTTCATAATTTGCCAGAATGTTCTGAGATGTTCCCTGCGATGATATCGGTCTGACCGCTTAATCATGATGAGTTGCAAAATCAGTTGCATCATAGCAATTATTACACGAACCCAAAATATGCGACGACTGATTGCACAAAACTGACATGTGCACACCTTTAATGACATTCGAAAACATGCCATGAATGAGATTAATTTCAGATTCAAAACAAAAATCAGTCCAGTATTACAGCATTTCTACACTGAAGAATTATCAAATCTAAAATAACCGGCATTTAAGTAAAAATAGCAGACTGTTTAATGTTGCTGCATCAACCTAAATACACTAATTTAAACAAGTTAAATTAATTGTATGGATCAAGTAAAGCATAGCCTATCAGCATCAACAGTATAGCGAACGAAACTTTCTTTACCGGCTCGAGTATTGCTGGTTTAGATGTTAAACACGCGCGTGTGTTGTTCTCTATAACAGGACAGTAGCGTCACATCTGAAGCTCACTGTGCTCGTTTTTATCGTTGCAAGTTTGATATTTTAATTAAAAAAATAACTTACCATGTAGCCTGTGAGGTTTCCAGACGGGCTCACAGGAAACCTGTGTACAAACTAAAGTAAAACACTTACCAAACTCGTTATGTAAAAATAATTCACGAAACGCAACAGGTGAAGCTCGCGCGTCTTTCAACACTCACCTTAGAAAACTGTGCAGACCTGCCTGTCCTGTATTACAGCCGAAACACACTGATCTTAGACCTGCCTCAGTATAACATCTGGAACACACTAATCTCAGACCTGCCTGTCCTGTATTACAGATGAAACACACTGATCTTAGACCTGCCTCAGTATAACATCTGGAACACACTGATTTTAGACCTGCCTGTCCTGTTGAGAATCTCAGAAGTCATCATTAGGCTACAGTTGAAACACTGATCTCAGAACTGCCTATTCTGTTTTACAGCTGAAACACACTGATCTCAGGCCTGCCTGTCCTGTTGAGAATCTCAGAAGTCATCATTACAGACTAAACCCAACCCTGTCTGTCTTGTCTCAGCATTACAGACTAAACCCAACCCTGTCTGTCTTGTCTCAGCATTACAGCTGAAACACACCAAACTCAACCCAAACCGAACAGAAGAACACAAAGGAACAGATCGTTTCATGCAATAAATATATGCAATTTAGTCCAAACTGTGCAATGCAATGCCATTCTCTCATTAGCTTCTGTATTTAAGTGGATGACGACAACAGCACTGCAAACACTTCTGGATTGAGTTCTTTTATGAGAGGGTCTCTCGATTTGCGTAAGTTTCTTACGTTACGGGTAAAGTAATCTGTTCTCGAGATCTGAAGCCAAAAACTTATTCTTAATTTTGTATTTATTGTCAACGCAGTGTGGCGGACTGCAGACCATAGCAGGCTGTATAAGCGTGCTCATTGGCTGTCCTGCAGCAACTGCTGCAGCCTATCAGTGAGCTCCGCATGATGTCACGCCCATCGTTGAATGTCGACCCTGCGGGCTCAACTTGAGATCTTCAATGATGATGCCGCCGCTCCGCCTGTCTCTGCCGGACCGCGCAGGAAGAAGAGCCGCTCCCAGAGGCCACCGGAGACCGATGTGGCGCCCGGAAGCTCGCCGGAAGCCTTTCCTCGCGCTTCTCTCTATCTTCCCGCCCCTCGGACATGCAGCTGCCAGTTCCCGCCCGCGCCGCTTCAGAGGATGAGGCGAATTATGTGAATTTGGACGCCGCCGATGACAGCTACTCTATTGTTGCTTCTGACAAGCTCTGAGCTCTGCTGCACGTCGCTCTCGGGGCACGAATCCCGGCCCAGCGTCCAGCTCAGCCTCCGTCTTCGCAGCGACGACAGGGTGGCCACCCTCCTCCCCCGTGGGGACCCCGGCCTCAGATTTCGTTGAATCCAGTGCCCGCAAAGTCTTCCTAGCATTTCAAAGGAGGAAAAGTCTCCGCTCTGTCAGTCCCCGTAGTTTTGGCTCCTGCAGATGTATATTTCGCAGCCAATGAGGCGGGGATACAACCCGCTCGCCTGCATACAACTGCCATTGTTACGGCAACCCAGAGAAAACTCAAAAAGAGCTGTAGGCGAGCCACCTCTGATTCAGGTTCTCGAGCCCGCAGTATGCGGCGATCAGATCCCAGAGGCCATTCTGCCCCTTGCCCTGCATGCAAAGCATGGGAAGCTATTCCGTGCACTTCAAAATGGGTGCTGATCACAGTAAAGCAGGGCTATGCATTGCAGTTCGCCCATCCCCCGCGCTTTTGAGCGCAAACTGAGACGAGAATGAATGGTGAAGTAGCACACGTACATCGTGCAGAAATAGCGAAACTTCTGTGCAAGGGGTCCATAGAACCAGTACCTCCTTCTTTTACAGCCGTCACTTCCTCGTACTCAAGAAGGATGGAGCCCTCAGTCCAATTTTAGATCTGATATATTTGAACAAATCTCTTATCAGAAGGCCGTTCTAAATGCTCACGACCAGACAGATCCTCACGCAAATTCGCCCCGGGGACAGGTTAACTTACACATTAAAAAGACACATATTTTCAGATTCAGATACCCCGTCACAGGCCATTCTTGAGATTCGCCTTCGACGGTCAGCTTTATCAGTACACCGTCCTGCCGTTCGGCCTGTCTTTAGCACACCGTACTTTCACGAAGTGCATGGACATGGCTCTCGCTCCCCTGAGAGATCAGGGACTCACCGTCAACTGGACCAAGAGGTCATTGCTGCCCAGCCAGTCAGCCTATTTTCTGGGTACAGAACTGGACTCTGTGGCAATGACTATCTTCTCCGGACAGTTCATATGAAGGCATTTCTCCTGGTCTGACCACAGGCCAAAGACCAATCTGCCCTTGAAAAGTGCGCCCCAACCTAAGTTGGAGGTGTCCGTCGAGATAACCTGTCAGTGTGAGACAGCTCCCATTGTCACTTCTTGCTTGTACCAACCGGCCACTAGCCAGGGCCTCAGTGCTGAAACGTGGCTCTGTAACTCTGATTCGAATGCTGCCAGCATGCACAGTAGACCCAGCTGAAGTACTGCTGCAGCTGAAGCCATTAAACCCAGCATCCTCTGAAATGTCTTTAGAGGTGTGACACTGTCTTTCTCTTGTCGACAGCCGGGCCGCGGTCGAGAACACGCTGAAGCACCTCTTCCCATGCTTAAGGGGCAACCATGTTCTAGTCTGCTCAGAAAACATGTCTGTGGTGTCCTACATAAATCACCAAGGCGGTGTCAGATCCAGGAATCTCTGCAGACTGACGCAACGTCTTCTTCTCGCTGAGAGCCGCTCATGTACAGGGCCACGAGATGTCGGCCCGGACAGATTGTCCAGGGACAACATTCCCCAGGGAGAATGGTCCCTGCACCTCCCCAAACGGTCCAGTCACTATGGCGCCTTTTCGGCAGAGCGGAAGTCAACCTTTTTGTATCAGAAGACAACGCTCATTGCCCAAGATTCTTTTCAAAAGAATCAGGTCATTTCCCTATCAGCTCTGCGAGCATCCATTAGCGAGGACGGTGATAACCTCCTGTGCCCCGTCAGGGTCACTGAGAATTTACATCATGCACTCTGCCGCTTCTGAGTAGCTCTTTGTTTCGTTTGGTGGGCGAACCAAGGGTCTCGCTGCCTCGAAACATAGCCTGTCCAGATGAATAGTGGACGCTATTGCAGCAGCTTATGCATCTAAACACTTTCAGTGCCCTATCGGCACCAGGGCCCATTCCACTCGAGGCAGGGTTTCGTCATGGGCTTGGTCCAGCGTGATTTCTATGCACGATATTTGTATGGTGGCAGACTAGGCCTCACCCTCAACATTCGTGAGGTTCTATAACCTGGAAGTTCCCGCCCTGCAAGCTAAACTACACTGCATTGACAATAAATACAAAATTAAGGATAATTTTTTAGCTTCAGATCTCGAGATAAGATGACTTTACCCGTAGTGTAAGCAACTTACACAACACTTGTTCCCTCTTCTCAGAGAAAACCCAGGTTACACAAGGTAACCGAGTACGTTTGCATTTAAGTCAATGTGTCTTATGATATTTTCCAGTCATCCAAAACAAATATTTTATTACCATGAGTTTAGGTGAAAGTGAGATCTCAGCAATTCGTTCAGTTCTGATTTCTGAATAAACACTTTTTTTACCAAGTCAGAACCTTATATGCATTTCAGCACATTCAGACACAAAAGTAAATTAATCTGATCGACATTAATTTAGCCTTCAATTGATGTCCAACTCTTTAGTTCTTCTATGGTGAATAATTTACTTCCAATACCAAATTATATAAATCTTTCTATAATCATTTAGTCATTTACAGCAGGTACGAGCTCTGTCTCACCATAAGAGGGCAGTAAACTATAATTTAGTCATAATGAGAAGTAGGACTGTAGAAAACACTTTAGCCTGTAGGCTCACTCATGTTACTATCAAGATTATTAGATGGTAAATTAGTTAATGTTGTCCTCTCAAAATGGTATAAATGATGCCTACGCTAAGGACTTCGAAATAATACAAAATCAATTACATTTGCTTACATCAGGACAATTTATGGAAAGGCTTCAAAGGTTGTGGGAGACAGAAGCCAAACACATGCAAAAATCTTTTCAACATTTGAAACATGTTGGGAAAGTGCAGCCAATTAGCTGTGGATTTTCAAAATATTAATATTATTTAGGTCATTCTGCCTTGTGCACTATTGGTTTATAAAGTCAAAGGAAATCATGCAAATTATTCATTTTTATTGTAGTTTAATGTGCATATAGTATTTGTTTAATATGTATGTTGTCAAATTTACACTGTGTGACATGAATAAAAAAAATTACTACATTTCACAGGATTACAGGATATCACAGGATATCTTACAGAAGTAGGTCACAGGTCATCCACAGGGAAGAGTAGATGATCTGGGGTGAACCGGAGTGCTTGCCACCCCTTAAGACGTGAGCTCATTCACGAGACTCATTTTTTTTGTTTTGTTTTTTTGCAGTGACTTTACTCTCACTTTTAATCAATTTAACGTGTCCTGGCTAAATAAAAGTATTTATCTAAAAAAGACCCCAAACTTTTGAATGCTGGTGTTCAAAAAACACTTTTTTTTTAATCAAAAATGTTAAGCAGCAAAAATTGTTTCAACATTGATAATAAAAATGACTGAGAGTACCAATAACAATTGATAATAACATATTGGAATGATTTCTAAAAGATCATGTGACATTTAAAACTGGAGTAATGATGGTGAAAAATCAGCTTTGATCACAAGAATACTATAATATTCTATAAAAAAAATAATTGTATAATATTTTTAAATATAAACAATTCTTTGTAATAATTGTAATAATATTTCACTTTTTTTACCATATTTTTGATCAAATAAATGCAGTCTTGATTTGGAAGAGCATTTGGGACTTAAAAAAAGAAAAATCGTAATAATTCCAAACTTTTGTACCAACAATGCAGTGCAACTCACTGTAAAAGTATCTGCCAAATGCAATAAATGCAAAAAAAATGGCTTTAGAAAATGATAATTCATTACAACCCCATAAAAAAACAACAACTTACCATTGAAGCAAAAAAAGGGTTTTCTTCTAATCACGCCACACTTCCTCTGAGTCCTGGTGGTCGTGTCTTCCAAGGGCCCCCAGTTGTTATACACCAACTCCTGATTTTGGAAAGACCAGCGCCAAACGCACAAGCCGTCGGACAGTCCCATCCAGCCTCTATCAAAGCTCACTGACCTGGTGATCTCCTGTATCTTAGATCTGTCTGCCTACAGAATGACATGGCTTCGGTCCAGATCTTTGGTTCCTGGTTTAGGATGAAGTAGCATGAGGTCTTCGAGACGAAGCCTGTCACAACACAGTGTTAAATAAAACAGCAGCAGCTTTTCAGTTGATTTTTGATCTGTAATTTCATTGACAGTTAATTCTGGAAGTAAGTAATCTGATCTTTAAATCAGCAAAGATACTATACAATGTGAGGTTAAACATTTGTATTGATTTTTGTTAGTTTTTGCTATACAGTATTTGGTTACACTTAAAACTGTTTATATTTATTTTGCCATATTGTTTTCTGCATTATCTATGTGAATGTTAAAATCTCCAGCAATGGCAAAACTCTGAGGAAATAGTCGATAGCAGTTCTGTAAAGTCCTCAGCAAAGGCTGGAGAGTATTTTGGAGGCCTGTAAATAATAAATAAAATACGTGGAGCATCTTTTAACAAACAGTGAAATTCTGTCAGTATCAAATTCACCTAGTAAAAAAAGTAGATGAGTCGAGTGTTAGGACCATGGTTGCTCACAGGTTTGTTCACTAAAATAAATAAACTTTTATGAGGTACATTAAAATGGGGAAAAAACAATGCTAAAATAATAGTAGGTTTTAAAAAGGGTTTAAAAAAATACAAATTAATCTGTTTATATATATATATATATATATATATATATATATATATATATATATATATATATATATATATAAACATGAAGAACTCTTATAGTGTGCCAGACTGAAAAGTCTCAAGGCAAGAAAACTCATATAAAATATTAAAAAGTTTATCAGGAATGAAGTGCCTTATTAAAAAAGATATGCAATAAGCAATTATAAGATCAATTCAGCCCAATAATGCAACAAAATATACAGTATTTTATGACAATTTATCTTTAAAAAAAAAAATCTGTAACCACATTGTGCAACCATTTCAATCTTAAAGGTCAGATTAAATAGAAAAATACCGTCATTTGAATAATGACAAATAAAGAAGAGACAAACGATATGATAAATATCACATATTTGATTTGTTCTGCATTAACAGACAGACTGAAGATTTTTCTTCAGACTGTTCTTTCAAAGCTTTTATATTTAGCATTCTCACTTTATTCCTAATATAAATGTGTATTTGTCCATTACCTTTCATGGAAAACCTCCTGCGGATCAGACATTCAGCGTGGAGACGTCGAGACTGATTCCCGTTCTGACTTTGCTGCATTATAAGGATCCTTATTTAAATGGCACCACAGAGCAGGAAAATAACCAGTAACTGATGCCATCCTTATGGAAATGGATCATTTTTACATGCTTGTAGAAACAGCATCTCCCTGCTCTTCTCTTCCATTGGGGTCTGTGATGTTCCACATTCGAGACATCAATAACACTTGAGTTGATCACCTCCCAATATATACACCATTCCCTTCATCCATCCCTGAATTCAATTCTCAGAAAACATGCAAAATTTCTTATTGCGTCAGCTTTAGGGTGTAGCAAACATTAACCATTAACAGCTAATAATTCATCAAAACACAGAGCAAATGTTACAATAGACAAATGCCATATAGTTAATATCGGCTTCTGGACAAGCTCAGTTACTGGTTATTTTCATGCTCAGTGATGCCATTCGAAAAAGAACCAAAGCCCAAATGGAAATCAGTGTCTGTGTGTCTAGATGGAAAATTTTGCATCTTTAATACAACACAAGGTTTTGCACGAATTGGTCATAATGACTTCCTCTAACAAACATTGTTTACAATCAAATGAACTGCACTGGAACTCATATCATTACATTATAGCAATAAGACAACAGAAAATGTTTGAAACTACACAGACGTTTGTTTTTAAAGTGTGATCCATATCATATGACCTTAAAAATACAGTAACGCTTCCTTTTACAGTCCAGTTACCCATGTAAATACCATGTACTTATTTTAGTAACTACAATTACTGGGTAATAACTAGTACTAACCCTGAACCTACCCTAAACCTACCCATGTTCCATGTACTTACCTTATATTAGCCAGTACTTTCTAAGTTAGTACACTGTAAGTAAACTGTAAGTACTGTACTGTAAAAGGAAGCGTTACCAAAAATTCAATAGTAAATCACTTCTATCAACAGTTCAGATTTCACAAACGCTTCTTTATAGTGAAAAAAGTTTTTAAAATTGTTCTTCACATAAAAAAAGTATTTTAAGAACTGGCACCTATATTTCTAAGAGTGTCTTGACTCTTAAAATATGGCAAATTTCTCTTAATACAGTTTAAGCAAGATATGTAAGTTTGTAAAGTGACCTGCAACATACATTTGGCTACTGCTAAATGTTTAGACAATAATTTAACTTTATAATTAGTATTTTCTAAAATGACATGCATATTGGGAGGCATTTCAAAGGAATAAAACACTGTAAGTAGAATAACTTATGCAAGTAGAAAACATGTATATCGAGACCCGTTCTCATCCTTTAGCGTCACATAAAGCGCTTTATGACAAAACGGTGCTATACTACGCACATGGTACCCTTTTTATCGTTTATATAACACGCGAACTCAAGGCGTCATAAATCCTTTAGCGTAATATGAGACTACCCTACCCTACCCCACACCTAAACCTAACCATCACAGCGCGTGTTATATAAACGATAAAGGGTACCATGCGCGTAGTATAACGCCATTTTGTCATATAACGTTCTATATGACGCTAAAGGAATGAGAACGCGTTGGTATATCTCATGTTCAGCAGATGGAGATCCAGTAGAAAGCAAGAACAGCTGGATTTTAAGCCAGATATCAGTTCAAGTTCAAGTTATTTATAAAGCACATTTACAACAGGCACTAGACTGACCAATGTGCTTTACAGAACATCCATAAAAGAAAAGAAAACCTGCATAACAACATGTATAACACACATAAAAGCAGAAAAGTGGCCTTCACTGTTCACAAAATCGCTTATAGAGAGCACCAAAGATCATATTCCAAATTACTCAGACAGGCACGGTCACAATACTATTCCAATATCATTAACAATAATCCAAGAAATCCAAAACAGCTCTTTAAAACAGTAAACTATCTTGTCAGTCCACCTGCCCTGACAGCATAAAAACAATACTGATGACCAGTGTAATAAATTCCTTTATTTTTTCACCACTAAAATAACTACCATCCGCGCTGAATACCAAGCAATGTCACTCCATCCATCAGCCCAATCTCTGCACCAATACTCTCTCATTTCACTACTCCAACACATAGACAGGTTGAGACTCTCCTACACAGTATGAGACCCTCAAAGTGCTCACTGGACCCTTTTCCCACTGCCATGATCAAATCAAATACTATTTCTTTAAGTCCTCTCATCATTAACTCTTCCCTGCAATCTTGCTTAAAAATGCGCTGATCAACCCTCGGCTTAAGAAACCATCCCTTGATCCTGATAGCTTATCAAACTGGCCCATTTCCAACCTTCCATTTCTCTCCAAAGTCATTGAAGAAATAGTTTCAACTCAAATTCATAATCGTCTTCACTCACAGTCTCTATAAAAAAATTCAGTCTGGTTTGCGCTTCCGGCCATAGTGTGGAGACACCACTTAACTCAGTGGTGCTTTTTATTGTGAGAAGATCTGATGCATTTTTTATATCGTCCCAAAGGCCTTTATTTATTCTTCATGACAATTTTACAGTGTTTACATATTTCAGGTCTCCTAAATGGAATAAATGCGAAAACAAATAGATATACATTTATTTTTGACTAATTTACTTGTAAGTTATAATTCATCTAGTATAATTCAGATATCTGTAGACTGTAACTATAGAATGAAATATAGCATAGGTTTGAGATAAGTTTCACTCCATAAAGAACATGACTTCAGCACACTGGAGTACTGGCGTTCCTTTTCTTCTGGAAGATTTTTCCGTCCGGTTGTTTCCTCCATGTAAGTGTGACGTCCTGATTTCTCAGCATCTGCTGTAACTGAACCACAAAAACAGGCTTTCATTAAACAAGTGTGATGTATTTCTCCTCAAAATGATCATCTTACACTTTACAAATCTTGCCGAAAGTGCAGAAACTGGCGAAGCTCAAAACACAAACCATTATATTTTGTGATAATGCGAAGGACTGACACAAAAGGTCTTAATAAAGACTTGTTACACATGTGTGATGATCCTCATTTGACTCTCATTACTGTAATATATGAATAGTATATGAATAATGAATAGAAATAATCCAGCCAGCACAGCATTTTAATACATTACTGCCGCTCTTCAACATTACAGAAATGTATTTTTTTTTTTGACAAAATAAATGTACTATATTTCGATGTTTATTTATTTATTTAATATTTTTAGTATTTTTAGGAGATTTGATGGTACTAAATAAATGTTATGCTGTATTTACAATGCATTTATTCACTTATTGAGCATAAACCTCACAATTAAATTTCCAACTTAAACTATGGTAAATATTGAGTGCTTTAAAAGCACGCACTCCAGTTTAATCTCTTTTAACATTTTTTTTTTTACTTTTATTGTTACTGAAAAAAATGTACATGTTTTACTCTGAAACTGTGATAAAATCAAAGCTATAAATCTACACAAGTTTGAAACGTGTTTGGCTGCAGTACCAAACTTTTCCACTGGAGGAAATTCGTAATTTTTGAAAGCGAGGAGCACAGAAGTGTGACTTTTTCATCAGGACCATTTAACCTGTTCGAATCATGTTTTTTTTTTTCAGAGCAAGTGGCAAAAATGATTTCCAGTTATGCGAGAGTAGATGTTAAAACTCCATGCTGATTTATACTTGGCTTTTCCCAGGGTAAGCAAAACTAAGACGTAGCTTTACAGTAAACTTTGCTTCTCCATTTACGCATCTTTCCATATGGTGGTGTGACTCCTCTTCTGTCCGGCATTAACGGTTGCAGTGTACTTGCCGCTTCAGCACACACGACGGCTGCAACTAGTGTGGTCTCCCTAGTGGACCAACACGACAACCGTCTGGATTGAGCCGAGTAGGGGACATCTCTAGTGTCTTCAAGTGGGCACCTTCCATCCTCAGCGTTTCATCGACTAGCCCACGACACCTCAAGAGGGCTCGACAGTGACTCTGGCGTCCCAGAGTAACCCCCTCCGTCCGTCACTCAACTCAGTCCAGCTTACTGACCTCTACATCCCTCCTGCTGCTGAGACCTAATCACTATCTCACGCGACTCAACCATACGCACCAACCCGTTTGACTAAGGCTGTCGAGCCCCACTGGTGCGTTATAAGCAAGTTTCAGTGGCAAAAGATCCCGTATGGCATAACACCTACCGCAAAACACAATATCTGGCCGACCACCGTCATTCAAACAATATACACAGGAACGTAATGACTGTAATACAACCTATACAAACAGACTCTTCAAGAATTCTACGAAACTGTAGCGTGGCGGCCTGTACATAGACAGCCAGAATCTTCCGTCTCAACCACAGCCAGTTGCTGCTCCTTTCTGCTGCTTCAGATAAGTTCTTTAGTGTGTGACGCAACTCTTGGCCACTGAATCCGACGTCTCTGAGGAACTGGGTTGTAGAGTGTGCCACAAAACCTCCACAACACACTTCCACTGGATAAACCTGGACTCTCCATCCTCGCTGTTCTACCTCAGTGGCCAGATGAGCATACCACAGTTTCTTCCTCTCATATGCCTCATCTACCGCATCCTCCCATGGCACTGTTAGCTCTATCAGCTGAACAATGCATGCTGATCCAGACCACAAAACAATATCTGGTCGTTAATGGTAGCAATCTCAGGTGGAAAAATAAGCCGTTGATCAAGATCAGCCAGCATCTTCCAGTCCCCAGCAGCTTCCAGTTGTCCTGGGCGGGAATTGGTGTTAACACCTTTTCTTGGTGGTTGCTCGCCTGGGCTAAAGATTATTGTCTTCTGCGGTGCAATGTTTTGCAGGCAGCAACTTATTAGGTCATATCTACGCTTGCCTTCCAATTGCTCCAATGCCTCCCAATGCAGTTCTTGGCAGTGATGTTTTCCGTCAGGTGATGACGATAAGCGAAATGATTTACGTTGACGCACCATTTTTTATGACGAATAACTAGCTAAAAATAGCTCTAAGGTGACTAAAACATGTTGAGACGTTTTCAAGTTTTCGTTGACGAGACGAACGAAAATTATTATACACTCTAAAAAATGCTGGGTTGTTTTAACCCAACTTTGGGTCAAATATGGACTAACCCAAGCCATTGGGTTAAATTTTTACATTACATTTTTAACCCAACATTTCGGGTTTGCATTTTTTAGAGTGTAAGTCTGACGTTCACAATGCATGTAATTTCTGCCTGTTTTGCGTGAAATCTGTCTGTATTGAGCTAAAAAGCAATGCTGCCGTTTCCTATTAGGTGCGCCCAGCACCGGCCGCACACGCGCACTAGATTACACACAACAACACAGGGTTTTATCGTAGTTTTTGTACCAAGTCAAGTCAATAGAATTGGACTAGGATAAAACCTGTTGGAAAGCATATTTTACAGCGAATGTTTTTGTAAGCATATCAGTGAACATCCCTGACCACTTCGGTGAGTTTGAAATTTGTAAACTAATGTTTAACACCCATTTTTTATGAACGATTGTGTGAGTGTGCTAGCACACAAACCTAAAATTATTGGGACAACAGCATTTGTCCAAATTTCAATCTTAACCGTTCTATTTCCTCAGAAACAATCTTAAAACAGGGCTTTAAATGTAAAATACCGAACTAACCAAGACCAAATACAGTGTTTATCACTCCAAGTGTCATGTTACGTTTCATACTTTATATTCGAGTATGCATTCCTAATAACCCATGTTCAATGCACGTCAGTATTAGATATTTATTTTATTATTTTGTTTTAAGAATGTTGGCAACTTTGCAGTTCGCACACGTTTAAAGATAGACAGGGTTATATAATGTTTGTGTTTACAATTACTATGCATTTTATTGTTGCATACCACGTTGTTCATTGCACTTTATAGCAATTTCTCAAATAAAGCCACAATTGCCAAAGAATGAATGTTTTTATTCCTGGCTTTTTTGGAGTAAAACAGTGATTCCACTGTTACCACTTTATCTGTGTGTAATGTTCTAGTAGCTCAACTTTTTTGTTAAACTTTAAACCATTCCTTTATTACTGTGATAACTGGTGAAAATAGCTTTTGATATTCAGGGGTAAAACTATAACTTGGAATATGGGAGTAAAGATTTCTGCCCAATGTGACAATGAAGTACAGCTTGGCAATGGCAGCACTGCATCTCCATTAATGAGGTAAGTCTCAGTTTATTATGCAAAGGTTTAAAGGCTAGCTTGTTTTATGAATTGCAACACTTGCTAAATCCTGTCAAACCTAAGCCCATTTGCAGTACTTTTTAACCTAAATTAATTTGTTAAAGACTACTTTTTTAGCCATAATTAACTGACAAGCTGAGCCATATCGCATTAAATATCACTGGCGATACAGTCCTCAATATTAACGCGATATGGCTCAGCTTGTCTGTGATCTACGGCTATTTGTAGTGAATTCCGCTCCATCGTGAAAGCAGGTGAAGTTGATTTACTGCTAATCAAGGAATCGGCTTTACTGATTAGATGCTCATAATCATCTGATGCGATATATCGCCCAGCCCTACCGATTAGTGCAGGCTACTGTTGTAGTCATGGTTGTCATGTCATCCATGTATGCTCTGATTGGTGGTAGTCGCATTCCAGAAGCCAAGCGCTCTTCTCCTACTACTCATCTTGATGCCCTAATGATTACTTCCATTGCCATAGTAAAAGCCAGTGGAGAAATGGTGCATCCTGCCATTATTCCAACCTCTAAGCATTGCCATGCAGTGCTGAATTTTAGAGTAGAGAAACTAAATTGCAAATCTTCAAAGTAGGCTTTCACAAAATTTGTTATTGACATTGGTACTCTGAAAAAAATCGAATGCTGCCCACAGAAGCTCATGTGGCACTGAACCATATGCATTAGCCAAATCCAGGAATGTCACATGGAGCACCTTCCTCTCCTTTTTTGCAGACTGAATTCGTTGCCAGATAACATTGATGTGTTCAAGCATCCTGAGAACCCTGGAATGCCCGCTTTTTGAATTGAAGTGTCAATGAAGCCATTCTTTAATAGGTAGGTGGACAATCTCTGGGCAATAATGCTGAAGAAAATCTTACCTTCAACGTTTAATAGTGAAATAGGATGAAACTGACTGATGCTTGTTGCATCTTTTTCTTTAGGAATAAAGACTCCACCTGCTCTGCGCCATGCTCTGGGCACAACCTGATTTTCCCATGCCACTTTTATCAATTTCCACAAAATTTGCAGAACTCCTGAAGCATTCTTATACACTTTGTATGGAACTCCATTAGGCCCAGGAGATGATGAAGCCCTTGCCTTTCTCACAGCCTGCTCTACCTCTTTCCACTTAGGTGCACAGACCTCCATTTGGTGTTCTGGTGGGTTGATAGGTGGTATGTCTGATGGAATTGACATAGGCTCATGCCTTTTTGCGTCTGTATGCGTTTCCTCCAAATATCTCTCTAGCTAAACCCTAGATGCTTTTAAAATGCCATTCTTCTCCCTGGTGAATAACTTCTTTACGAATTTGAAAAGCAAAACCTTTATCAAGTTTCGTACCATTTTGATAAAGAAAACAAAAGTGAAACATTTCTGTCAGAAATGACTGAATAGCACCAGAGGGTTAATGTTAGTCAGTTGAGTATTATAAACCCCACCTTGTTTAAGACGAGTGCGCTCAATGAAGATTCGTCCGCATTCTCACTGGCTTTGACCTGCACTCGGATCAGCTGCTGCTTACTCTTCACTGCAGGACAAGCACACAATATCTATTATGTTTTACTATATCTTACTTTATGGATGAGGGATTCCCAAACTTCTAGTGAGCCGAACCAGTCCCTGCCACAGAGGTTTTAAAAAGTGGTGGGGACTTTTTTTTTTTTTTCTTTGTTGTCCTGTTTGGTAATGGCTACCTGTCTACCGTCTGTATATGTCCGTCCTCCTCCCTGCCCATCTACATCCAGTCTAATTCTGTCATTTAAGCATTATGGTTTGATGTGGGTTTATCTGAAGTAATCACTTCAGTAATCACTTTATGTACAAAAAAATGGTGTGGACAATATCTGGACCCTGGCAAAAAGTGTTGCCCACAAATTACGCCCCTGTGAATATGCCACATTATACTAACCCATGATAAGAGTTCACCGCACGTTACTGGTTAACAGTCAGTGATAAAATAAGAATAAATAAACACATTTCAAGCATGTAGTACAAATAAATAAAACAGAATAAAGATTAGTATAATATCTTTAATGTCAAGAATAACTTCCCAAAGCGATTATCAGGCGATAGCGATCAGTGGTCGACCAATCTGAGACCCCTAACCAAACACGTGAAACTAATTTTAAGATATGTGTATAGAATTAAATCGTAAGTGTCAAATTAAATTGAACGATTTTAAAATAAAACTCTTACTAAGAAAAAGATTAAATATTTTAGTTGGTTCTCTGCATGTCATGTGATTATTAACCAACATCAGAGAACTGTGAACATGTGAATGTGGTGTTTAATTATTATAAATTAGCTATATCATATTTATAAATAAGTGATACACCAAAATTTCAGACTACTGAAAATTTTCGAGCTGGAACAGCTATTTTTGGGTTTCAGACTTAAATGGGTTTGAGGTTTTTTGAGTGCATCCTATTCATAAATTGTAACATTTGTGTTTTTATAAAAATATATGTATAATATTAATATTTTAATTTGAATTTTTTATAATTTAATTAATAATTAGCATTTCACAGTTCTCTCATGAACCTCCAGTTTGGGAAACTCCTTTTAAATGAACAGTCAAAATCAGTTTCTGTCAACAAACAATGGACAGAAGAAAAGTAAAGGACTTACCAATGCTGCAGTAGAAGTAATAAGATGAAGTGCAATATTGATCATCAATGGAAGTACTAGAATAAGATAGACCGACACAGTCTTGGCCCATCGTGTCTGAGTCTCTGAGCAATGAGTTGGGTTGATGAAGTAAAGCTGGCCTGATCTGACCACTTCCACGAGTCCCTGTACAGTCCGAATCCAGGCCCCGTTCATATTCTTTATCAAGTTGGTGATCTTGTTGTTGTCGTCTAGACTCCTAACAGTGGCCAGGTCTGTGTGATACTTTCTGCAATACTTCTGAGCATCACGCCACGTCATTGCAGTTTTGATTAAAACCAGTTTCTCTGCTGCATTGGCTCTTTCTGTGAAAAACAGTGTCAAGACATCAAAGGCATGACAAGACTAAAGGCCATTGCACACTGAGTACAAAATTTCGAATACGTTTTTTCGTGTTCGTCAGCCTAATAATTCGTCACGCATCAGAAACCTTGCACACACGAGAATCCGATGCGTAGGGGAGAGCAGGGCACAACCTAACGCTTTTTGGTTTTGGCTCAATTAATTAAAAAATAATTTAGGTTAGATTAATACTTTTTACACAAGCAACATACATATCTCTGCTACAAATGACCACTTAAAGTGTTTCTCACTAGTGACCTAAGCGCATTTTCGTACAGTTGCACTGAAAGTGACAGAAGTGCAAATGTTACATCTTACCCATATACAGGGTTAATTGTAACAGACAGAGGGGTTAGTTGTAACACTTGTGTGTAACACACATAATTCGAGTACTATTTTATTTGTATAGTTTGATATTGTTTGTGCATCTGTATAGACAGATATCCATACATCCATCCCTCATCCAATCATCCTTCTATTATGGATCAATATCATGGATAGAGACATAGAAAAGGGCTGCATAGTTTTGCAATAAATAAATAATAAATAAAATTATAAATATTGTATTTGCAATTAAATTAGATTTGTGTGTGGCAGCTGCATGTACAAATATTATTATTAATAATAATAACAGTAATAATAATTAAAATGAGCTTAAAATAAAAATTTAAAGGGTTTATTGCATTAATAACACGCCATATTTTTAACAAATAAACAAGTTATCATTCATAGTACACTAAATTTTAAACATTTTAAATTCCAACATTGTTTGTGAAAGTCTAACAAAGTTAAATGTATAAATAAATACTCAAACCTGAAAAGTTGTGTGGCTCCGTTTTCATTTGATTATCATTGTACACTTGGCGGCTTAATTGTAACACTCTGTTAGAACTAACCCGCTGTGTATTGCATATTTTAAGCCTAGCTAACAGTCGCTAGGAATTGCCGACATGTTTCAAAATGGTGCTATGTTTGAGCCAACAAGAGCCATGATTAAGGCAATATAAAGTTAGATTTGGAAACATGTACACAACTCAGGAAACCAGAAAAAAAAAAAAAAAAAAAAACTATGATGAAAAAAATTACTTTCATGGTGTCAAAACACTCTTTGTCCAGTATCTTCACGAAATATAATCAAAACTTTCGGGAGACCGTCTTATGGCAGCAGGAGAAAAATAGCGGAAACACAGCCTGCTTGATCCTACGAATTATGTAAACGGTCCGTGTTACATTTAACCCCGCGTTGGGTTGTGCCCCGCGCTCCCTTTGCGGAAAAAACGCGAAAAATAGCAAATGGGAATTAGCGTCAGAGCAGTGAGGATGATTTTGTTGCCCTCTCTCTTATTGAAAAAGAGAAGAAAGAGAAAATATTACGTCCATCCAATCCTGACATTGCGCCGAGAAGGAAGGAGAGTTTCACCTCCTTATCAGAGGAGTTGGAATTTATCCCATAGCGTTCAAAATTTACTTCAGAATGTCAGTGGGACAGTTTCGATGCGTTTGCTGAGTCGATTCTGGAGCCACAAATTTAAAACCAAGACCACCAAATTTCCATAAACCAACCAATTCTGAACTGAGATCTGGCAGTATGTCTAAGGTATGGACACACGAGACACACCTACGCGCGGCGGCCGGTGAAGGCGCTGGGCAGACACAAACATCTAGGCTGTTATATATTGTGCCCAAATAATACATTAGTTATCGAATTGGCTGCTCAATCACATCTTATTCGATCCTAAATTTCACTCTGATTGAAAGGGGAGGTTTATTAATTTCATAATCCAATATTGAGAAGAGAACATAAACACTTGATTCGAACTAAAAAACGAAACTGAAAGCACGGCGCAAATGTGCAATGATTTGAGGACGAGCTCCACCAGGCCCTGAATTGTTCAAAAGATCTCGCAGATTCTGGTTCCTGGATGTGTCTCACTCAGAAACATTAATACAAGATTGATAATTACATGATGGTCGAAAGTTTCGATTTGATGAAAACAGGCGTTGTGATTGTCTGAGCTCATTTCTCATCCTTTAGCGTCAGCATAAAGCAGCTTAAACCTGACAAAATTTGTTTCCAGGCGTCTTTTTACTACGCACATGGTACCCTTTATAGTTTATATGAACCCACGCATGAACTCAAGGCGTTCTATACAATCCTTTTATGCGTTACTATGAGACTCCAGTTCACCTACTCTACTTCAACACATCCTGTTTAATTACTTTACACTTCATCGTGACATTTTGAGTGACAGTCGTATATCATAAACGAATATTTGCAGGGCTACAACCTGTGATAATTTATATGCGCCGTTGTCTCACTCAATAAGCATTACTACTAGATTGACGCTACATGATGGTCAGTGATTGAGAAGCGCTATGTATTTTTGGGTAAACTATCCCTTTAATCTCCCATTTTGACTTTTATATGTCTATTAATATCTCAGATAACCAGTGGTATACCTCAAGGTTCAGTCCTAGGTCCTCTGCTGTTATATATATTCTGCTGGTATTATACATTTAGTACCACTTGGACAGTTTTTCCGTAAATTTAATATACATTTTCAGTTGCTACGCTGACGAGCACTCGGCTTACATATCTGTCAAAGCCTAGTTTGAGTATTACAGCCGTCCTCTCTCTTGGTCTTTCTGAAATCATGGTTCACACACAATTTTCTCATGGTAAATAGTGCGAAAAGTGACATTTTACTTGTAGGTACTAACTCAGAACTGCGTTGATTGTGCACACGCACGTCTGTGCCATTCATTTACACATATTCATATTTAATATTATAACTATTATGTAGTAGTGTAATGTAAACAGACATTGTATCACAACTAAAAGAGTTTTACAGTTTCTTTGTTAGATTTGCACACTGAATATGGGTTGGAGCTCTTAATTTTGAACTCTCAAAGTGCACACAATTTGATGAATTTAACATTAAAAAGCACAACATTTTGTTACGGGGGAACATGGAGGACAGGGGTGCATTTCCCAAAATCCTGTGGGAAAAAACCAGTATTGTTATCCCAATGAAGCTTATAGCTTTGTTTTAGAATTAAAGTGGACTATAGTTCAACTTAGTAGTTATTTCATCTGTTAACTCTTACTCACTCCTATTAACTTATTGCATGGCATTAGTGGTTTTAATAGGAATTGGTATAAATATGCATGTGTGTGCAAAGTTCGGTTGTGTTTATGATCATATGTAGTGGGCCAGTCTGGGCCAAATTATTCATCTGCACAAAATTCATGATCCTGCCTAATTATAGTAAATTTTTACTTCTATCGCCCACCCATAATTCCATTATGTTAGTCTATATTAATCTTCATGCATATTGTATTCCTGATTTGATGGATATGTAATAAATGCATCACTGAAATAATGAGCATCAATAAAGAGTGTTTCTTACCGTCGTTACACAAGAAATATCTATTGGCATCACAGCTGCCATCATTCCAGTATCCAGGGTAATATATGTCAACACACTCCTCTCCATCATCGCTAGTTACTCGGCTCGCATAGGATCCCAGGACTTAAACACTAAACGCTCCTCTTGATAAGACCAACGCCAGCCGTTGACGTCATTGTAGAGTCCAATCCAGGCAAATGAACGATACTTTTCTTCATCCGCCACTTCTTGCAGAGTGGTCCAGTCCTCAACGCTCTGAACTGTGGCCAGGTCGATGTGGTTTTCCCTGCAGTAGGTTTGAGCTTTTGCCCACGGCATTGACTTTCGGATCAGAACATATCCGTGTGGTTTACACAGAGTCAGTGACAGGAATCCTGTCGACAGAATACACTCATTTCAAGCTTTTTATATACTATTTCCCCAGTGTCCTTCTTAAAGGTTCCACTCAATGTGTTTTCATTATATTATCATTGTTTACAGTGGCAGTTCTACATTGAATTACACCCTGAGCGAGACCCCCTTTGAGCAAGGACAGAATCAGAGATTGTTTTTAATAGAAAATTGTACTTTGCATATTATTGGCTAAACAATAATTATAGTTGATTTTAGTTGATCATTAGGAACATTATTTTATTTCATGAATATAGTGACCAAAATGATCAAGATTATACACAGAATCTTGTTCAAAAGCCTGATAAACAATGAAATCAATTCACCAAGTTAATAACATTAAAGACGATTGCCAAATTTTAAAGAAGCGTTTTTTTTTGTTATCTACTAACATGTACACGTTCAAATAAACTTTTGACAAAAAGGTTTTATGAAAAGATAAACCTCACATATTTCAGCATTTAAATCATCTTTACAAAAGAATGAGTCAGATAAAGATACATGGTCTCCCCAGCGTGTAATTCAATGTTAGAACCGCCACTGGATAAGATAATGAGCTCATTGAG
Source organism: Hybognathus amarus (assembly GCA_030378365.1). NCBI lineage: Eukaryota > Metazoa > Chordata > Actinopteri > Cypriniformes > Leuciscidae > Hybognathus > Hybognathus amarus. The sequence goes on along the minus strand of JAQIUQ010007440.1, from coordinate 1,476 downwards.
AGAAAGAGCTGCATGTTATTTTAATGTTTTACATGTTTTACCTGAAAGAGAAAGCAGATGAAAACAAATTTGGTCCATCATCTTGCCACAGGTTTTGTCACTGGAAAAAAGTACAAATACAAAAAATCACATTAGTTCACTAATTTACATATCATGCATTTAAGTAGACAAATAGATTTTTTTCTCAGGTTTAATGTATTTGAATGAGGAAAAGTGCATAATTTCATGTTTTATCAACTGTGATTGCTTTGCTGTGCAGCCAAATTATGAAAATATAAGAAAATGAAACAATGAGGGTGAGGCTCAGAAAAGAGAGTAGATTAATAACAAAAAAATCACCGTTACTGTCAGGAATCAATCAAGCTCAGCTCAATCCACCATTCAACGTTCACTCTCCTGTACAAATTCTCCAGGCAATCTCCAGCCATTCTCCGAATCCTATGCAAGCCTCAGCTACCATGGTGAATCCTGTTCTACCCCACAGCTAGCACTTCCAGGTCCAGCGCCGTTCACCGGTCAGGCGGAGGATTGGAATGGGTCCTTGTTACAATGTTCACTTGCTTTGGAGCAACAAGCCCAGCTATATCCCACCGAGAGATCAAGGGTTACTTTCATTATCCAGATGTTGTCCGGAGCAGCGTTGAGATGGGCTGAAGCTTTGTGGATGCAGGAATCTATGGTGGCTACTTTCGTTCAAGAATTCGTGAAATATTTCGAAGGAAGTTTCGGACATCCTGTTCATGATTCATCCATCAGTGATAAACTGTTACAATTGTGTCAAAGCAAAAAGTCATTTTCTGAGTATTCCCTAGAATTTCGCACTCTAGCAACCAGACCTCTGAGAATGCTTGTGAGTTCAGATCTATCCTGCCAAAGAAAATGTTTGTCAATCCCATCCAGTGGGATCTAAATGAACAACTCATCAGAACTGTCCCCACGTCAACCCAATCTGCCAGAGTGTCCAGTCAGGAAAATCTATGTGTTCCTGAGGAATACCGTACTCCCCTGATCTCCTCTGCACATTCATCTGTGGGCACGGGACACCCAGGTGTAAACAAGACTCATTCCTCGCTCCAGACTTGCTATTGGTGGTCTGGCATGGTACGAGATATAAGGACGTTCAGTCCAAGGATATATCCTGTGTGCCATGAACAAGAACCCCCGTCATCTACCCACCGGGAAACTCATGCCCTTACCTGTTCCACAGAGACCCCGGTACACACATAGGAGTGACTGACTTCCTCCCTCAGATGGGAATACATGTATCCTGGTAGCCATTGACCAGAACTTCGGCATACCAGAGGATACAGTGTCGAGACACAGAGGACCCCAGTTTATCTCAAAAGAAAGGCGAGCATACTCGCCTTAATGACGTCATAAGCGAGCGGGCGGGGCGGGGGCGGCGGGGCGGGGCGGGGGGGGGCGGGGGGCGGGGCGCGGGGCGGGCGGCGGGGGGGGCGGGGGGGCGGGGCGGGG